>OVAP01000012.1:0-18148 GCA_900406295.1 Aurinia saxatilis | reverse complement strand
GGGTTTTTTTTTTTTTTTTTTTTTTTTTTTTTGCCCTTGCCTTTTTAAGCGTATCTAATTCCTTCTTCTTTTTTTTTGTTTTTTTTTTGTTTTTAATGGGATACAGACATACCTTTATATATCAAATCAAATAGCTTATAACTAAAAAAAATATAAATAGCTTATAACTATAAAAAAGTTTAAACTAAATTTTTTTTTGAAACAAAGGAATTTGAGCGTATACATGATAACAAAAATTGAGGTTAATAACTACACAATTTTTTTTCCACTATAACTGAAACAAACTATTAATATATATATATATATATATATATCAATTAGACAACAAAAACAAATAAGTTTTACCCGCCAACTTAATTCATATGAATAATAGATTTTTGATATTCGTATTTATCTCACTATAAAAATACAAAATTATATCAATACTTAATATTTTAGACACCGTTCGGAATAACACAAAAAACGTAAAAAATACATCAATTATTGCGGGTAAATACACACAATAATGGAGTATTTTTCCAAAATTACCAAATAGTAAAAAAAATCAATTATCGTGGGTTAGTACACACAATAACGTAATTTTTTCCAAAATTACCAAATGATATCAATACGTTAATATTTTGGACACCATTCGGCATCACACAAGAAACCTAAAAAACCATCAATTATCGTGGGTAAATACACATGATAATGAAGTATTATTCAAAAATTACTAAATGATATCAATGTTTTAATATTTTGGACACCGTTAAAAATCACACAAAAAAGTAAAAAAATCATCAATTTGT
Organism: Aurinia saxatilis; assembly: GCA_900406295.1. Classification (NCBI taxonomy): domain Eukaryota; kingdom Viridiplantae; phylum Streptophyta; class Magnoliopsida; order Brassicales; family Brassicaceae; genus Aurinia; species Aurinia saxatilis. Next base: position 17,360 of record OVAP01000012.1, on the reverse strand, counting down.
TTTGTTAATACACACGATAATAGAGTATTTTTGATAAAAACATCTAACGATATCAACGTTTTAATGTTTTGGACACCGTTAGTTATCACACAAAAAAACGTCTTATAATTATCAATTTGGTGGGTTAATACATTATCTTGGAGTATTTTTCCAAAATTAACAATTGATATCAGTGCTTTGATATTTTGGACACCGTTAGAGATAACAAAAATAATTAAAAAAATTATCAATATGGTGGGCTAATACACACGATAATGGGGTATTTTTCCAAAACCACCAAATGATATGAATGCTTTATCAATTTGGTGGGTTAATAAACACAATAAAAGAGTATTTTTATAAAATTACGAAATGATATCATTGTTTTAATGTTTTGGACACCGTTTGAGATCACAAAAAAATAAAACAATCATTATTTTGGTGGGTTAATACACACGATAATGGAGTGTTTTTATAAAATCACCAAATGAAAATCAATGGTTTAATGTTTTAGACACCGTTAGAGATCATTTGGTAATTTTAGAAAAATGTTCAATCTTCGTGTGTATTAAGCCACAAAATCTAGGATTATTTGACTTTTTTTAATGATCTCTTACGGTATCCGAAATATTAAAGTATTGATATCATTTAGTGATTGTACAAAAAATACTCAATTTTGTGTGTATTAACCCACCAAGTTTATGATTTTTGTTTTTTTTGTATGATCTTTAACCGTGTAAACAATATTTAAACACTGATATCATTTGGAATATTAGGAAAATACTCAGTTTTCATGTGTATTAACCCAATAAAACTAGTATGTTTTTACTTTTTATTTTATGGTCTCTACCGGTGTCCAAAATATTAAAGCATTAATATCATTTGATAATTTTAGAAAGTACTTAATTTTCATGTGTATAAGCCTACCATATGTACTTCTTTTTTTTAACTTATTTTGCTGGATCTCTAACGCTGTAAAAAATAGTAAAACATTGACATCATATTATATATGTAAAAAGACTCAATTTTTTTGTGTATTAACCCACAAAAAAATATGATTTTCCGTTTTTTGTATAATTTCTAATAGTGTCCAAAATATTAAAGAATATATATCATTTGGTAATTTTAAATTTTACTCAATTTTCGTGTGTATCAACCCACTAAAATTAGAAATTTTTAACTTATTTTTATGATCTCAAAGGTGTCCAAAATGTTAAAACACTGATATCACTTGGTAATTTACAAAAATGCTATATTTTTGTGTGTATCAACCTACCAAATTTTGGATTTTTCTACCTTTTTTTTGTGTGTGTATGATCTTTAATGGTGTCATTAATATTAATGCATTGATATTATTTGATGATTTTGAAAAATACTCAATTTTCGTGGGTATTAACCTACCAAATTTAAGATTTTTCCATTTTTTATCGTACGATCTCTATTGGTGTCCAAAAAATTAAAGTATTGATATTATTTTCTTAATTTTTAAAATCCTCATTTTTTATGTGTATTAACCTACCAAATATAGAATTTCCGTTTTTTTTTTTTGTATAATCTCTACTAATGTTCAAAACATAAAATCATTGATATGAATTAGTAATTCTACAAAAACACTCAATTTTTTGTGTATATTAACCAACCAAAATTTGGTTATTTTATTTTATATTTTATTGTTTTGTAACGTTGTACAAAATATTAAAACATTGATATCATTTGATAATTTTATAAACTGAATTATTGTTTGTATTAACTTATCAAATCTATGAATCAAAGATTTTTTTTTATGATCTTTGCTGATATATATAAAAAATATTAATATTATTTGGTAGCTTTACAAAAATACTTAAATTTCGTTTAGATTCACCCACCAAAATTAGAGGTGCAACTAGTTGCATATGTAGAAGAATAAAATATTTGTGATTTTCTCATTAAATATTGTAGAATAGACTATTATTTTAGAAGTTTGTGAGTTGCAAAAAGAAAACTAGTGAAAAAAACTATGTCTATTACTCTCGACAAAATTAAAATTTGTTGATGAATTCTTCAAAAACCTTATAAAATCATACATTGAACCAAAACAAAACCCCGAAAAAAAAAAAAAAAAAAACAAAATTTTTTGAAGATATAATTCATATTAAATAAAATTTATAATTTAAAAATATATCAGAAAATTTATTTTAAGCCTAAAAAATCTTTGTTATATGTCAAAATTTTCTAAAATATGATTTATCAAAAATAAAATTAATATATAAAAAATACTAATTTTTCTTGTGTATTAAACCACCAAATATAATATATATATTTTTAAAAATGTTCACTATACTTTTATATAAAAGAAATGCAAAAGAAAAGAAATGTCTAATTGGTGTGTTATATGTTATGGCAAGGTTGATTTGCTATTATATAAAGCTTAAAGAATGGTATATGAATTTGGCAAAGTGGCAAAGTAAGCTCTCGGAAAATGGCTCTGTACTGTATACTGACAGAATCAAAGGAGGAAGCTACAAAACAATGGCAAAAGAGCAACTTACACTGTACATTTCAAGCAGGGTATGCAGAAAATCATTCCAACAAATTGCAAATCTTCCATGCATCAAAAATCTGTATCCTACTTTCCCACAGATTTACTTTACTAACCACCGATTCTGATCAGTTTACTATCATTAGATGGCCCCAGCTGAGATATGCAATGCATGTGACATATAATAATGAGGCTCATGAATCGCAGTTTCCATTCCGAGAACTGCTGCGTTCATGATGAAAGGATTTACACTCAGTCTCAGGTTGCCCTTAAGTGTCAAAAGGTCGTGGGTAACCATATCCATCTTTTAACATCATTGCCGCAACTTGATCGACCTTACGCTCCAGTCCATGCGTTGCATATACTCTAAGCAGTATGCAAAGAGTCTTTTTGGACTGGATTATGTTAAAGCTTTCCATTTGAGTGAGGACGTTTTCCATCTCTGTAAAACGCTTTTGAGATCCATACATGAGGATTAAGGTATGGAACATAGACCTGCTCATTCTCCATCCGGCAGAATGAGCACGTTGCACGAATTTGGCAAGCTTATCTACTGCATTGCACCTGAAGTAATTTGCGACAATTGATCTCATTATACCATCGGTCTCTATGTGGAGTCCTTTTGTAATAGCCTGGTCTATGAAATTCTCCATATCGTGTAGATTATCCTCTTGAGCATAGAGGCGTATGAGGAGCACATAGAACCAAGGTTTGTAAGTTTTGTGTGGAATAAGCTTGACTAAAGTCTTAATTTTGGTGATCCTATCCTTGTGAGAACTCCTATAGTATGCGCATATCATGGACTCAACTAACTTAACCTCCTTGGTGTCAACATGATGTTTCACAGCTTGGTACATGTCCTCCATGCGTGCCAGATTTCCAGAGTTTGCATAGCCTCTGAGCATGAGCAAATAAGTGGCAAGAGTAGGCTTGACAAGGCCAGTGTTCATGATCTCGAAAGTTGATTCCATCTTATCCCAGTTCCAAGCATAGATATAGCCAGCAATCAAGTTGTTATAGGTGCTCAAATCTGGAAGAATATGGAGTTGTTGGAGTTCAAGGAACACAGCTTCCATCCGATCCACCATGATGAGACGGGCATAAGCAGAAATGAGAATGTTGTATGTTGCCACAGATGGAGTGCAGAGTTTTTGAGCTTTCAAGTGGAGGAAGAGGTTGTTGCATTTATAGGGCAAACCGTTCCACATGTACGCACCCATCAAAGCATTGTAAGTGGTGGTAGTCTTTGGTGCGTGGTTAAAGAGCGAAAGGGCCATATCCACATTCTTTGATCTACCGTAGATAGTGATGCCTTTTGCATATTCATCAGCTGTCATAGGTATGCGAACCTTGTTACGTCTCCAGTCGAAGACCTGCAACAATACTCTCGTTAATGATTATTGATTCCTACTCACAATTCACAAAGTAAAGTAGAAGCTTACGAGTTGAGATAGCGAGGGCCATGGGCGAAGGTGCCTGAGAAGGTCGACAAATTCGGATTCCTGGAGTAAGGAGCTCTGATTGACCTCTAACACAGTGGCAAGCTTATCGAAGTTGTTACAATAGCCCAGCAATTCATTCTTCAAATCGGAAGCATTGGGGCGATGAAAGGGAGGAGGATGAAAGGGAGACCTGAAGAGGATGAAGCAGAAGGGCGTGAGAGTCTTCAAGGTTGAAGAGGAGCCACGAGCAAGGCATAGGCGATGATGAGACAAGTTCCAGTGCCGATTCATGGAGATTCAGATCTTTTACTCGCCGATTGGGAGAGACTTGAGAGAGAGAGAGAGTCTGGGCCTTTTGCATTCTCTCTAATGGGCTCATCTTCGTAGGCCCATACCAGCTTGTTCGGCCGCCAATCACGTCACGTGTGTACAGTTTATGCAGCAGCAGGTATGACTAATTCATCGATTGTTGTCCCACTTCCCACACGACACGTATTCAATCCCTTAAACTATTGCAATTAGGAAGATATATAACATTATCATCAGATTAGATTAGCACTAACTAAAAAAAAAAAGGAAGAAAGAAGGTTCTCATGCAATTTCTTAATTATGATGTCACAAACTCAACCATTTGGTCAAAAAATGAAATGTCAAATGTGCGGTGCGGTGAGGTTCCGCACTTGCTTTTGTTAATCCCTTTTTCTTCTCCCGTCTAATGTTGCTCCGTCGAAACCCCGTCGTCGTCTCACTTGTACTATTCGCCGTAGTAGCAGCAGCCGTCTCCGCTCAGAACTCTTCCTGCCCCCTAGACTTCTCCGTCCTCCAGCCTTTCCGGCGACCCAAGCCCGATGGCGCAACCACTTGCCAGTACCTCCTCCAAGGGCTCCGCCTCCTCTACTCCCACCACCTCCGTCAGACTGGCTCCTTCCTCCCTCCTCCCGAATCGGCGGCCTCCTGTTGGGCCGCTTTACAGTCCTCCATCTCCGGTTTCCTGCCTAGGTTCGACGTGCGATCTAGGTGTGGGTTCGAGACGGGGTGGATCTCAGAGGGATGCATGAACATCTCCACCAGGTCTCAGTTCGAGTCACTGATCCCCAATTCCACTCTTTCCACCGCCTCCACGCGCTGCAACACCTCTCTCGCCAGCAACACTCCCTGCGCCTCCTGCACTCAGAGCCTCTCCGCCTTCCAGGCTTTCCTCATCGGCCCTTCCCGTGGCAACGTCTCCGACTGTGCTTCTTTTCCTTCCATCTACGCCGCTGCTTTTGCCAACTTGTACGGCCCCACCGACCAAGGTACTGCCAAATGCTTGTTTCAGCTCGAGTTAGCCTCTGCCACCTCCGGGAGTGCCAACAAGAAACTCAAGATTATACTCTCCTTGTCTGTCTTCTTCGCCGCCTCTGCTTTCATCACCGCTTCCTTCTTTTACTACCGGAGGAGGAAAAGGAAAGACTTCAAGCGGAGGAAGATGAAACAGCAACGGGATAGTCTAGAAGCGGGCACTCGGTCTCGGCTTGACTCCATCACCCACAGCACCACTCTCGTCAAATTCACTTTCGAAGATATCAAGAAAGCCACCAGCAATTTCTCACGCCACAACATCATTGGCAGGGGAGGCTATGGGAATGTCTTCAAGGGAGTTTTGCTCGACGGCACTCAGGTTGCTTTCAAGAGGTTCAAGAACTGCTCCGCCAGCGGGGACGCTAATTTCGCTCACGAAGTTGAGGTCATTGCCAGCATACGCCACGTCAATCTTCTGGCCCTCAGAGGCTATTGCACAGCAACTACCACCTATGAAGGTCACCAGAGGATCATAGTGTGCGATCTTGTGACCAACGGTAGCCTTCACGACCATCTCTTTGGAGACTTGAATTCCCAGCTTGCCTGGCCTCTGAGGCAGAGGATCGCCCTTGGGATGGCTCGGGGCCTCGCTTATCTACACTACGGAGCACAACCCTCAATCATCCACAGGGATATCAAGGCCAGCAACATTCTCTTGGACGACAGCTTTGAGGCCAAGGTAGCCGATTTCGGTCTGGCCAAGTTCAATCCCGAAGGAATGACGCATATGAGCACGCGGGTAGCAGGGACAATGGGATACGTAGCGCCAGAGTACGCTCTGTACGGGCAATTGACAGAGAAAAGCGACGTGTACAGTTTTGGGGTGGTGCTTTTAGAGCTTCTGAGCAGGAGGAAGGCGATTGTGACAGACGAGGAGGGGCAGCCTGTGTCGGTGGCTGACTGGGCCTGGTCTCTGGTTAGAGAAGGGCAGACACTGGATGTGGTGGAAGACGGGATGCCGGAGAAGGGATCTCCAGAGGTTCTGGAGAAGTATGTGCTAATAGCAGTGCTGTGTTCTCACCCGCAGCTCCATGCAAGACCAACAATGGATCAAGTGGTGAAAATGCTAGAGAGTAATGAGTTCACTGTGATCTCGATACCTCAACGCCCAATCCCTCTGGTGGCTTGTAGAGATGAGATTGACCGCTCTGTGAGTAGCAGCAGCGGCTCCGGGAAGCTGACTAGCCCAACGGGATATCAGGCCTTCTCCTTCGGAGCTGATGGCAAATAGGCTCTAGTTTATGTTTTTGCTCGCAACTTGTATATTGAATGTGCATTCATTTCATTCTTTGATGGTTCTGTCACTTTTGTACTATATACTGTTCCAATAAATTCATCTGTTGTAAGTTGTAATTGTTATATATATATATATCGAATGTAGAGTATATATTTAATGCCACCCACAACTGTTCTAAGGAAAGATTATACAGTGTTACACAAACTGCTTATGATGTAAACCATCCTGCATCTATGAGCCCTTGGAACCATTTGTTACCATTACGCCATTTGTAATATAAGCGTGTATTCATTTCATTTTTGTGATGGCTCGATCTGTCACTAATGTATAACAATATAACTGACAAAAAGACATACAATAGAGTTTGAAAAGCAGAGAAAGTATACAGACAGATATCACTAACATCAGTAAGTACTACCAAAATGTAAAGTATCTTTGAAGATAAGAACAACAAGCTTGTCGGAAAAAGACACGGAGGATAGGGAGGTCCATGAGATATTCCAATATCGTGAGAGTAAGTAACAACACTTTCATCCTCTCCGCAGATGTTTGAATCTGCAATATTTGTTCAGAAAATAATCGTTAGATCCAGAACATGAGATCTATTTCATAAGGATTTGCGAGAATAATCTATATTTTGTTGGATAATGATCGATTCATAGGAAAACTAGAAACCTGGGTTCAAGTTCTTGACAGAAGAGGCCAAAGACATCACGTGTCTGTCTCTGTCAAAGCCACGCCAGCCACAGTTCTGTTTGGTTACATTTGCATGCGTATTCAATTTTACTATTATGTCTTGTTTAATACCTGATTAGATCGTAGCGGATTATGTTAACACACAGAAGAGAATAATAATAGTTATCTACACACACAACACAATGCTGGATTTAATCAAGGGCTGCTCTTGTATGATATTTAATGCAGAAAAGGACATAAAACAGCTTTCATCTCATATCTAGTGGCAAAAGCAAAGGTAACAAATCCCCCACAAAGATTTATTGCCTAAAGGGTCATCAAAAGTTGGCATCTTCTTTCTTTTGTTCTTCCAGTTTGCTCTTTTGTGTCTTCTTACTCAACTATCACTTCAGAGTTCTTTTGCAGTTTTGAGTTGGTCGTGGAGATGAAGATGTCAAAGGAAAGTGATGGCAGGGAACCACTGGTTATGGCTGAATCAAAACCGGAGCAGCCCTGGATGGTTTATCTCAGCACATTCGTCGCAGTTTGTGGTTCTTTTGCGTTTGGTTCTTGTGTAAGTCATTTGAAACAGAGCTTTGATTGACTAAAGGGAAACTCCCATTCTGTTTCTGAAATGCTTCTTTGATCGAAAAATGGCTCTGATGCAGGCGGGCTACTCTTCACCTGCTCAGGCAGCAATCAGAAATGATATTTCACTCACCATAGCTGAGGTTAACATATTCCTCCCGAGAAATAAATGATATTTCACTCACCATAGCTGAGGTTAACATCCAATGAATGTTGCTTAACTCTATCTTTGGATTCTGTAGTTCTCACTCTTTGGCTCTTTACTCACTTTTGGGGCAATGATTGGCGCGATAACAAGCGGGCCTATAGCAGATGTAGTTGGAAGAAAGGGGGTGAGGGAGAGTCTGAAGCATTCCAGCTTTTTTATTTTTTGTATGTGCAGACCACTTACTTTTTCTCGATTTGTATTCAGGCGATGAGAGTTTGTTCTGCATTTTGCATCGTTGGGTGGCTAGCTATTTTCTTTGCCAAGGTATCACAAACATTGGGTCAAATGCCTATGCTGCTCCCAAAAAAATTCCTGATGTATCTCCTCTCTTTGTGTTAAATGGTGCCTCCTCAATCAAAGGGAGTAGTGGCTCTGGATCTCGGAAGATTGGCAACAGGATACGGAATGGGAGCATTCTCTTATGTGGTGAGAGTGAGGACCATTGAGTTAATATATTCTCTGTTCAAACATTTTTCAAAATCCAGTTAGAGTGTAATACTTTGATGCTAGGTACCAATCTTCATAGCAGAAATTGCACCTAAAACCTTACGAGGTGCACTGACCACACTAAATCAGGTAAAGATCACCGTGGGACATCTTGTGCTAAAAATTCTGAATCTAAAATTCCCTTCTTGTGTTACAGATTATGATATGCACTGGAGTATCGGTGTCCTTCATTATAGGCACAGTAGTGACCTGGAGAGTCTTAGCACTAATAGGTTAGGAATCTATGTACTCTGAACAGGATTCCATCAAAGTCAGAATGTAATGTGTAATGTGAAAGGTTAACTTGGCTTCAGGAATCGTCCCATGCGCGGTCTCCTTCCTTGGCCTCTTTTGTATCCCTGAGTCTCCAAGATGGCTGGTAAGACCAACAAAAAAGCACATCTATCCCTTTTTTCTTGCGTATTTAGTGGTACATGTTTTTCCTAGGCAAAGATGGGGCGTGATGCAGAGTTTGAAACTGCACTGAGGAAGCTCCGTGGGAAGAAGGCTGATATATCGGAGGAGGCAGCAGAGATTCAGGTTTTTTATTTTTTTCTTCTGAATCAAGTAAACATCTCTTGGTCTGAAACCATATCTCTCTCCTTCTTGACAGGATTACATCGAAACTCTGGAACGGCTTCCAAAAGCTAAGACATTGGATTTGTTTCAGAGGAGATACATACGCTCTGTTTTTGTAAGTTGTAACACCATAAATAACCTTCATGCAAGCCATGTTATTTTCTTGGCTGCAGTACACATCTAACCAATTTGTTGGAGTAGATAGCATTTGGGTTGATGGTGTTTCAGCAGTTTGGGGGTATCAACGGAATCTGTTTCTACACAAGCTCTATATTTGAGCAAGCAGGTTCTTAACATAGGGATTCTTGAACTATAGACCTCAGGATTGTACAGTATCTAATAAATAATGTGTGTGTCATCTCTATGGTCAGGTTTCCCCACAAAACTCGGGATGATAATATATGCAGTTCTTCAGGTTCCACCTCATTTATCTACTAATTAGTATCAGTTCAGGATGCTTAATCTCTCTTGTTTTTGTTGACAACCAGGTGGTGATCACTGCGCTTAATGCACCAATAGTTGACAGAGCCGGAAGAAAACCGTTGCTACTGGTAAACAAAACAGCAGAGCCTTGAAATGATTATGGGAGGATTCTATAACTAACTAGAGGAGTTATACATGCCAGGTCTCTGCAACAGGGTTGGTGATAGGCTGTCTGATCGCAGCGGTCTCATTCTATCTCAAGGTTCATGACATGGCGCAGAAAGCAGTCCCAGTCCTTGCGGTTGTTGGTATAATGGTAAGTAACTTGAGCCAGCTGCCCCAGTTGGTTGTGTTAGCATCAAAAGATGAATTAATATATATGGTGAGAGCAGGTGTACATAGGATCGTTTTCAGCAGGAATGGGAGCAATGCCGTGGGTGGTCATGTCTGAGGTACATTCTCCACCACATCCTTATATTAATAGCATACAGTTCTCATCAAACCAATTCGACTTGCAGATATTTCCAATAAACATAAAAGGAGTAGCAGGAGGCATGGCAACCCTTGTGAACTGGTTTGGAGCGTGGGCCGTTTCTTACACTTTCAACTTCCTCATGTCCTGGAGCTCTTACGGTAACCAAAATCATTGCCTTTTGCTCTCAAATCACCCTTCCAATCCTTACACATGACAATATGTGATGCAGGAACTTTCATCATTTATGCTATCGTTAATGCGCTTGCCATCGTCTTTGTCATTGTCGTCGTCCCTGAAACCAAAGGGAAGACATTGGAGCAGATCCAATCTCTTATCAATCCTTAGATCTTTTTTCATTCTTGTGTTCCTATCCATCAACTTGGGAGGAAAATAAAGTGGTATCTTTGCTTCTAAACATTCTTTACTGTATTTGGCACTTACAATAACACAACTACGAATTAAATACATACAGTACTGAAAAAATTAGTACTTCAGAGAGTTCCTAAGCCATTTCACATTCAACCAGGCATGGTTAATTTTTTTTTTATCCTAGTCCTTACACCAAAACTGACCCTTGTATATATATCTGGAAAATCATGTTACAGTTATAGCTTGAGAGTGAAGTTGTCTTAGCTCGAGGCCGTATAGAAATCCGAGTCATAGTTATGGCAAAGGAGAGTAAAGAACTAGCTTCAAAGTCAGAGCTTATCCAACTTGAACTATTCATACTTTTTCCTTTTCCATCCATTTTTAAGTAAGTACCGTTTTCAAGAAACTACAAAAATAAATAAGAGTGCTATTCACTCATCATTATTATTAATTATATGCGTCTTGGTTAGACAAACCACAATGTCATAACATCAAAACAAAACAACGGGGGGAATCTGTATATCAGAATCCACGGTTAAAAACGCACACAGCACAGCACAGAGACATCGACAGTTATACACAGATCTCAAATGGTGTGACTTTGACAGTCCAAAAAATCGTGTAACATATAAGCTAGTAATATATGTGTGTCTATGTATATTTGTTCACGCTTTATAGTAATGCGTCTTCCAGGAGGCCTTTGTGAGAGAGGAGTTAGTCTTTGTAACTCTTTGCTGCTGCTGCTGCTCATCGATGTTGATTGGTCTGGCCTTTACAACGTCGACCTTCACTATGTGATGATCCGAGGTTCCTTTGGAGGATAACACCGAATAGGAGCCTGGCACGAACCGGTAGGGTGAATCGGAGGAAGCCAGTATGTAGTCCACGCGTGTTCCGTACTTGCATGTCCCTTGTACACCTGCCATATACATTCCTCACTATAAATTAAAGACTCTGGCTAATTATTAATTGAGGATATATATATTAATGGCTTACTTTGGCCTTTGGCGACCACTACTACAGATTCACATTCTCCAGCAAAGTCCTTAGCGTCAGTGTATTCTTTGCTCTTTAAGAACCTCATCACCTCGGCTTTTGGTATTGGCTTCCCCATCTCTTCGTAATACTATATATATAGCAATTAATTAATCGTTGTTACTAATTAATACTTATATAGTTGCTTATTTTGATGATGTAGCTTCATATACTATTACCTTGACGATATCGGTCCATCTCTCGGGAGAATAATCGGATTCGTCGAGAGTGTTGAGAGCGCCAGCGAGTATGTGGGGAACGTTGGTAGATTGGATAATGGCATCGACCTGCTTCATTCTCCAATTCTCGTCCAAGTGATCAAGATGAGTGCAGTGAAACTCCATTTCTCCGCTCCCTGGAACATCTATCGTCGCCTTCAGGACATTCCTAGTAGATTATTAATCACACCCTTAATTAATCTCTCTAAAAATAAACCCCACCTAACCTGACCTGACCTACCCATGACCATGAAGTATAATACAGAGTAGGTATATCGATCTTACAATAACAAACTAATACTAAGATACACCTTTTTTTTTAATGTCTGCCACCAATATGATCTCTTTATTTAATGCGAATATGATGGGATGCCAAATCCGGAGTTGTTTCATACTAGTAATAATAATATAATGTTTTGATTAGAGGAAAGGATATTATTTTGACACAAGAAGCTGTCCTTGAGAATATACAGCTGTTCTTGATAAGAAAAGCTCTCATTGTATATACATGTTTGGTATGAATCTATCTATCTATATCACACTCCACATTGATGCTCTCTCACGAGAAGACCATGACGACTAGATTAGTATGATTTAATAGAATAATTAGTAAAGAAAGATGAAAAAAGAGAGTTAGGTATATGAGAAACCTGAAGTCAGTGTGGTCGAAGATCTTGTGAACAGAGGAGTTTTTGATGGGCCACTTGGAGAGAACGGCGTTACCGTACTCGGGGGCCCAGCTCTCGGCGAAGACGTAGGTCATGCCGAGGGAGGCCGCGAGGTCGGAGAGGGGTCGCATATGGTCAGCTTCGTCGGCCTTCACGTCCTGCAGAGCCAGCACGTCTGCGTCCAGCTCCCTCAGCACTTCGAGAACCGTCCTGGTGCTCCGGAGACCCATCATCTCTCCGGAGAAAGACAGAGCCGTCCTCATCAGAGGATGATGATGATGATGATCCTCCCGGAAGCTCAGCTGGCGGGTGATCTCGTTGTCCGGGAGATTGATGGACACCCTTAGCCTGGATTTGGCAAACCTCTGTTTTCTCGACACACTGGGGTGAACCGGAGACTGCTTCAGTATGCTCTTGGGACGGTCAACGGTGGAGTTGGAGCGGAGGGGCGCAGTACTGCCGGTGAAGTCTATTTTCTCGGGGACGGCTGGAGCCATTGAGAACATTGCGGCGTTGAAGGTGGCCATTCTGATTGGCTTCTCCGGGTTTGGGTGGATGGCTGCATTGTTGCTTGACTCATCTCCTGATCGGTGGTGGTTCACCGAGATTCTGGCCTTCCGGGGACGGCGGAGACGGCGGCGGAGAAGAGCGATGAGGTTCAACATCGTCTAGATGATTGATCGCATTTATGGTCGTTGTCACTCTGAGAAAGAGAGAGGTTTTGGAGTGTGAACAAGTTTATAATAGCAGAGAGTTTGCTTACACGTGGCATTTCATCTGCTCTTGTTTATTAAAGACCAATCATCATTTTTTCCAACTTTAAACAAAACAAGTTATGTAATAATGGACGTTATGGATATAAATACACTAGAAAGCGTCCAAGAAGGGGAAGAATTAATTAACCAAAAGGATATTAACAACGCCAGAGACTCTAGAACTTTTTTTTTTTTTAATTTCTGTCCAAACTATTAAATTGTTGATATCATTTGCTGATGTTAGAAAAATATTTTATTATAATATATATTAATTCACAAAATTGATGAATTTTTGACGATTTTTTTCCATTTCTAATGGTGTCCATGTTATTAAATCGTTCATATTGATTTCGGAAAAATAGGCCATTATCATGTGTATTAACCCACGAGATTGATGATTTTTTAATGATTTTTTTTAATCTTTAACGGTGTCTAAACTATTAAGTCGTTGATATTATAAGGTGATTTTTGGAAAATACTCTATTATCGTATGTATTAATCCACGAGATTGATAATTTTTTTACGATTGTTTTGATATCTCTAACGGTGTCCAAATTATTAAATCATTGATATCATTTGATGATTCTGGAATAACACTCCATTATCGTGTGTATTAACATACCAAATTGATGATTTTTGACGATTTTTTTTATTATCTCTAATGATGTCCAAATTTTTAAATCGTTGATATGATTTGGTGATTTCGGAAAAATACTCCATTATCGTGTGTATTAACTCACGAGGTTGGTGATTTTTTGACGTTTTTTATCTCCAACAGTGTCCAAACTATTAAATCGTTGGTATCATTTGGTAATTTTGGAAAAATACTCTATTATCGTGTGTATTAACCCACGAAATTAATGATTTTTTGACGATTTTTTTTTTCTCTCTCTAATGGTGTTCAAAATATTAAAACGTTGATATCATTTGAGAATTTTGGAAAATACTCTATTATATTTAACGGTGTCAAAACTATTAAATTGTTGGTATCATTTGGTAATTTTAGTAAAATATTCAATTATCGAATGTATTAATCCACGAGATTGATGATTTTTTGACCTTTTATTTAATTTCCAACTGTGCCCAAACTATTAAATCGTTGGTATCATTTGGTGATTTTGGAAAAATATTCTATCATCATGTGTATTAACCAACGAGATTGATGATTTTTTGACAATTTTTTTCTCTGTAATGGTGTTAAAAATATTACAACTTTGATATCATTTGAGGATTTTAGAAAATACTCCATAATTTCTAACGATGTCAAAACTATTAAATTGTTGGTATCATTTGGTAATTTAAAAAAATACTCAATTATCGTGTGTATTAACCCATAAGATTGATGATTTTTTACGATTATTTTTTTTTATCTCTAACCGTATCCAAATTATTAAAATATTGATATTATTTGATTGTATCGGAAAAATATTCCATTTTCATGGACTTTATGGATATAAAACCACTAGAAAGCGTCCAAGAAGGGGAAGAATTAATTAACGAAAAGGAAAGTAACAACTCCCAGAGACTCCTCCCATGCAATATTTAGTTGTGGGCCATTCGACGTCGACCTGATTTTCAAGCAAGTGTGGACCAACCTGCTCTGCAATTTAAATTAGTATCCTATTCCTACATAGAGATAGAGAATTATTGATATCATTAACCCTACATAAAGCAATCAGCTGTCCTCTGTATGTATGGAATAAAAAGATGGAGAATGAATAATTAGACAAAAAAACAAGTCAAAAAGAAGAGAACAAGAAGGGAAGAGAGTTAGGTGAAGAGTGTGTTGTTTGTATTATGAAGAAAAAGGAAAGGACGTTTTTAAAGTCTAATCTCTGAGCTGGTTAACACCAAATCACAAAAGGTGCCAAAATTGCAATGCTGTTTCCATTCCCCCCCTCAAAACGGCATTACACTATCGTCCTTTTCCGACTCTACATAGATCCTTTTGGTAGCAAAAGATTTGGATAAATGGGCTGCGGCTCCGCTTTTTGAGTGCTTTTCAGCCCATCACAGGAAAATGATAACGTGTGCCAAAGCGCACAATCTTCTAACCCGGATAGCTGATAAATATCCATTGTGCTCTGGGGTTCCATCTTTCGAATGTTTTTGGAATCATCTCTCATCTCTATATTCTAACAAGGATGACATTTTCTTTTCTTTTCTTTTTTCTCACAAGTACATGAACTGCTGCGTATAATTATCATCTGGTTACTGGTATATACAAACATCATAGTTGTCTCCGCCTATAAATCCACTCAGTATGTACAAATATGACCTGTTTCTTTAGAGAGGACCTATGCATCATAGTCTAGCTTTGTNGCGAGGTTGTATTCGTGAGAGCTCTTGCGATTTCGTATTCTGTACGGCATCACGTTCAACACTTTGTATACTCGAGCAGCATGTGAGGGGATCTATAGATCTTTACAAGCGTCCAATAGAGTACTTCTTCTACTCCAAGCTCACCCTCTGCTCTTGCCGCATATAAGTCTTCACATATTGCTATCAATCTACATTCAACAATCAGTGTTTGTAATCTTAGTAAAGCTATAATGCCCACAAGGCCACGACTTCCCTTAAAGCATAACTCAGTCATTGCATTTTCGAATTGTAGATGTTACCTGTCACACGAAGGCAGGTTCTCATACGGTATTCTCATACGCAGGTTAGAGCATTGGAGCCTGATGAACCGCCCCACTGCTAGCACAAATATTACTAAATCGTTGATATCATTTGGTAATTTAGAAAAATACTATATTATCATGTGTATTAACCCACGAGGTTGATGATTTTTTACTATCTTATTTCTTTTTATCTCCAAGGGGGTGTCTAAACTATTAAATCTTTGATATCATTTGGTGATTTTGGAAAAATGCTCTATTATCGTGTGTATTAACCCATGAGATTGATGATTTTTTGACGATTTTTTATCTTTAACGGTGTCCAAGCTAGTAAAGCATTGATATCATTTGTTGTTTTTGGAATAATCCTCAATTATCGTGTGAATTAGCCCACCAAATTGATATTTTTTTTACTCTTTTCTTTTTTATATCTAACGGTATCCAAACTATTAAAATGTTGATATCATTTGGTGACTTTAGAATAATGCTCGATTATCGTGTGTATTAACCCACAAGATTGATGATTTTTTGACGATTTTGTTTTCTCTAACAGTGTCCATGTTATTAAATCATTGATATCATTTGGTGATTTCGGAAAAATATTATATTATCTTGTGTATTGACCCTTGAGATAGATGATTTTTTTTACGATTTTTTTATTTCCAACGGGGTCCAAATTATTAAATCGTTCATATCCTTTGGTGATTTTGGAAAAAATACTCCATTATCGTTTGTATTAACCCACGAGGTTGATGATTTTTTAACGATTTTATTATATCCAACGGTATCCAAATTATTAAATCGTTGGTATTATTTGGTGATTTTGGAAAAATACTCTATTATCGAGTGTATTAACCCACGAGATTTATGATTTTTTGACCATTTTTTTTTTATCTCTAATGGTGTCCAAATTATTAAATCGTTGATATCATTTGGTAATTTCGGGAAAATAGGCCATTATCGTGTGTATTAACCCACGAGATTGATGATTTTTTTATAATTTTTTTTTTATCTCTAATAGTGTCCATTATCGTGTGTATTAGGTGATTTTGAGATATGATATATCGTGTATTTTATGGTTTTTAGCCACGATATAAACTGTTTTATCGAGTCTTTTAGGTGTTTTTCTAGTCTTTACTAGTATTTACAGGTTAAAACACATATTTGGTGATTTTGGAGCATTCTAGAGTGTTTTGGAGCTTTTGGAGGCAAACTAGCAAATGATGACGTAGAACCAGTCAGAAGGGCTTCAAAGATCATATCAGATGGAGGTCTTCCTGTTAGAACTTTGATCTCATATTTTGACACAACATAGGAAATTGAGTTATCTTCACTTTGGTGGTGGTTTCAACTCATTCTGATTCACGGTTGAAGAGATATGACCGTTTTAGTGAAGACATGTCGTTCTGGCGAGCAAACAGCAAAGGAACTTTCCTTTTATTGCACAAACCGCCCTAGAAGTTATGGAAAACCCACAAAAGACCCAAAACGTGTTTTGGCTGTATAAATACTTGTTTTTAGGTTTAGTTTTCATATATCTTAAATTTTTTTGAGACTCAAGCAAGGGGATTGTTCCAGAGCTTTTAGGGAGAAGATTCTACTCATAGAGAAGATTTCTAAACCTTCTTTATTTATTTTATTGGAATTCTCTTTTCATGCTTTCTTCCTTGATTATGTTGATTGTTTCAGTTGATATGTGTGAGTAGTTTGCTTGTTAGACTTAGGGTAGTTCTAGGGTTT
>OVAP01000011.1:0-86762 GCA_900406295.1 Aurinia saxatilis | reverse complement strand
AGATGCCCCGGGTCAACAGGTTAAACTGTGGCGTAGTGAACGGATTAAAAAACCAATAGAGAGGTTAGAACTGAGTGGAAAGCCTCATCCGAAAAAAAAGACAAGGGGCAGACCAAAGGGTGGGAATCAGACTAAGAATACCGAGACCAACAAAAAGAAGAGACTACAGACAAACGAAAACAACCAGGATGGGAATCAGAAAAAGAATACCCAGTCCACCAAAGGAAAAAAACAACAGACCGCCAAAGGAAACGGAAACAAGAAGCAAAAAAAAGATAAGAATACCTCCAGCTCTTAAAACATCTCTTCTATTTTGGAATGATGGAACGAAGACTTTATCTCTCGCCATCTCCTTGAATGTGTTACCTTTAGTTGAAAACTGGTTTTACCTTTAAGATGTGTTCGCAAATATTCTGCTCTTTACTTGTTTTTAATTCTGCTTTCCGTTGCATTAACTCTTCTGAAGTTCAAACGCTCCGATTTTCTCTTCGCTTCAGAAAGCTGTCTATATATATGGTTTAATAGCCTTAGTGGAATTTAATTCACGGTTCAGGTTGGTAGTCAGCTAAAGCCTATTCGTCAATACCGTATCCTTCCGATTCATAATATTTTTAGGGTAATCTCTTTTAAGTGTTCAAAAGCACCTATAATTATACAATATATTTTCTGCTTTTACTTTAATCATATATTTAGGTTTTTAGCTCAAAAATGAAATCTGAAGAAGTTTTTAAGATTTCGAATATGAATAGAGTTTTTGGGATTTCGAATATAACACGAGTCATAGCTACATCGTTTGCATTCATCTATTTCGATCTTGTATTTGAGTGGTGGCGTGATCGATATCAAAATAAACGAATTGAAGCTGAAGAAGTGATCAAGGATAAACAATTGATGGAGTCCCTCAAGCGGAAAAAAAGGGAAAAGGAAGAAGTATTTGAGAAGGAAGAAATTGAGCTGGAGGCGATTAGATATGCCAAGAGATATGATTTCTTACAAGAGTTGAAGATGCTTGCTGAAAAAATGAAGTTTTAAAATAACTGCTCAAAGGTATAACTCGACAATGGAGCCTTCTACATTTGTGTTATTTTTCACATTTTTCTTTTCAATATTAAGTATTTTATGAGTGGAGCACTCTGGTGATTGGTGAAAATCAATAAATATGAGGAGGATCATATCCTTTCATCTGCAATACAACATGTTAAATTCACATACAATTTTTCAAACTTTGTACTGAAAATGCGAGAGAGAAAGAGAGACTTACAGACACAAGTTTAGGGGGTGCAATGGCGCTTGTGGGAACAGGGGATTTCTGACTTGGATTTTTTAGGGGGTGCAGTGGTGGGGCTCTTCTGAGNGGGAACAGGGGATTTCTGACTTGGATTTTTTAGGGGGTGCAGTGGTGGGGCTCTTCTGAGGAGGATCATTTACTTTAATCTGCAAATACAACATGATAAATCCATAGACAATTTTTGAAACTTTAGTGAAGATGTGAGAGAAAGAGGAACTTACAGACACATGTATAGGCGGTGCAGAGGCGCTTGTAGGCACATGGGAGCTTCTTGTGGTACGCCTAATTTTCTGGAGCATCTAACCTTTTTTCGCAGCAATCCTAGCCCTTAAATCCGCTGTAGTTTCTTCTTTTGTGCTCTTCTTGCTTCTCTTTTTCGCTCATTCTCCTCATATTTAGTCCTTCTGTGGCGCGCTTTGACTTGGATTGTCTGTCTATTCATTTGTAATCTTATGAATTCTAGTAATTTATCTTCGCTGACAATTTTTGATAATCTATCTTCTTCTTTCTGTGTCTTCTCGCTTTTTATTATGACATAAGGAGAAGAGCACATAAAAAAGAAGATAGATTATCAAAAATTGCTAGCGTAGATAAATTATTAGAATTCATAAGATTACAAATGAATAGACAGACAATCCAAGTCAAAGCGCGCTACAGAAAGGGCTAAATATGAGGAGAATGAGCGAAAAAGAGAAGCAAGAAGAGCTTAGAAAGAAGAAACTACAGCGGATTTAAGGGCTAGGATTGCTGCAAAAAAGGTCAGATGCTCCAGGAAATTAGGCGCACCACAAGAAGCTCCCATGTGCCCACAAGCGCCTCTGCACCCTCTATACATGTGTCTGTAAGTTCCTCTCTCTCTCACATCTTCACTAAAGTTTCAAGAATTGTCTATGGATTTATCATGTTGTATTTGCAGATTAAAGTAAATGATCCTCAGAAGAGCCCCACCACTGCACCCCCTAAAAAATCCAAGTCAGGAATCCCCTGTTCCCACAAGCGCCATTGCACCCCCTAAACTTGTGTCTGTAAGTCTCTCTTTCTCTCTCGAATTTCAGTACAAAGTTTGAAGAATTGTATGTGAATTTAACATGTATATGATGTTTCCTCAGAATAGTCACGGCACTGTAGCTGTTAGCCCCGTCACTGCTCCTAAACAATCCAGGAAGCCCCTAAGACCAGAAGCGCCATTGCACCCCCTAAACTTGTATCTGTAAGTCCCTCTTTCTTTCTCTCCCGCATTTTCACTACAAAGATTAAAGGGGTAAGATTTTGTTTGTGTGCTTAATGATGAATAAGAGTATTCAACTTGATATAGCAGGTGTTCTTGTCGATGCCTCCTGCCAACGGAACGGATCTCTTTTGAGATCTGTTGGTCATCAAGTTTACTCTTCTCAAATGTTGAGGTTTTCTTCGACAGCTCAGGTAGTCATACTATATACATGGTTTAATAGCTTTAATGGTTTATTAACAGTTTAATTCACTGTCCAGGTTGTTGGTAAACTCTCATCAAGTCCATCTCCGTTAACAACAACCGGATTATTCGCTTTTCCGTTGCTTCTTTGACGGCGGCGTTGGCAGTATTTGGACGAAGGCACTAGCGAGGATTCCAATGAGTGCGATTAGGAGAGGAGAGAAATCGGAGGTCGTCGAAGGAGAAGGAAGGAGTCGTATTGACCCTTGTGAACAGTCTTTATATGAATCGTATTGACCCCATGAATCGTTAGGGTTGTTTCCTCCTGTTGAACCCATTTTTTGAATTTTGAATTTTGATGATGAATGTTCCACACAGAGAAGAGAGAGGAAAAAGATGAAGTGTCCCTCTTTGTCTGCTAAGTGCTTTTTTTTTTTTTTTTAATGATATAAACAAATATATTGGTTTATATGATGATTACACTAATTAAATGTAAAATGTTTATATTTGGTATTAATTTTTTTATGTATAAACTAAAGGTGGGAGAATTTGCTTTTTTCTTTGTTTATTATTTATTCTCTTTTTACCTTTCTCTTCATGCTTTGTTAAGTAACACTCAAATTGGTGCATGAGGCTTATCTAGAGAAATGGTTAATTTTGGGGAAAAGATATGTGACTGATAAATCACCACTTATTAAGCATTGTATGGGTACCGCCCCAACTCAGTTAATTGTTGGTCGTCATCTTAAATTGTCATGATTAATTTGTGATATTCTTATCACATGTATGAGTCTTATGTTTGATTTGATTAAAAGGAAAAGTGGTTCAATTAAAGATTTAAAATGTGAAATGCTCGTAGGCTTCAATCGATTGCTTCCCGGTAAGTAACCTATTATTTAGACTCTTTTTCCAAGTAAGAAGATGCTTGTGCAATTCAAATATACTACCCAAGTTTGTGTATAATCAAACTTTTACTATATCAATTTGAAAATAGTTAGTGACTTATCTCGCTTGTTTCTGACATTGATGTCATTGTTTTATTCCCCGGACCAAGCATCAAAACGAAACATCAACGGTAGTGTGCATAATCTCGACTTGACAAAGAAAGAATCCTAATGTTAATTTGACTAAATTGGTATGAAACCAAATCACAATCAATCGTGAACAAAGATGCGTAACATTTGGAAACTGACCCTTTGATGTTTTGGAACTAATGCTTGGTACGTAAGCATAAAGAGGAAAGTAATTTGGGACTTGTGACCAAACATCCAGTGCATACGCATACGCAATGTCTTAGGTGTGATTGGTAGAGGCCGTAGATTCTTTCTACAACCATATTTCTTTTTAAAGCACTAAATTTTTGCGAGTCATATGGTAGAAAGATAGTTTCCTTTTAAAAATCCTATAGATTTTTTGTTTTCCTATTTCTTATTTTAGAGAGCCCAAAAAACAAGAGTTCTATTATTTTGATTACAAAATATTAAAATCTACAGCCAAAATCTTATAACATAAAAATCTACTGGCACACCTAAAAAAACCTATAGTCAAAAAATTTAAAGGTACAACCATTATTAATCGACCCCTTATTTCAGAAATGTTATTTTGCATTAACATAAATGGTTAAATGTTTAAAATGTTACCATTTGAAGTAAATATTCTTTCTTGTGGTAATGATACACTTGACACTTTGACATACAACGTATTCAAGTGATACATCTCTACCTTCCTGAATGCAAAATCCCTTTCCTTTCATGTATTTTTGGTTACTAAATCTTGATATTACATCACAATGTCGACATAGAAATTTATTTAATTTTTTTTTGTTGTTGATTAAATCGGATTTATCTTCAACTAAAAACCTTCCCTTAAAATTATCGTTACAAATTAATAAATTTCCGAATTATTTGCAAAAAAAACTTTTAAAAAATTTAACTAGTAGTAATATACACGTGGGTCAACCGTATTTATGAAAACTTGGACAGTCCTCCTCCTCGTAGTCTTCACTCACTTCACCGTTCTTTGATCTTCACTTCGGAGCGAAACTATATTATAAAAAAATCATGAATTGCTCAGGAATCTTCTTCTTCATTTTACCTCTTCTGTGTCCAGCTTGGAGCTATGATTCTAAGTCAAGTCTCGAGTCACTCTCGAGAGAGATGCTTGATTCGGCTAAGGACCCTGAGTTTTTCGAATGGATGAGAGGGATCAGGAGGAAGATCCACGAGAACCCAGAAACAGGGTTTCAAGAATTCAAAACGAGTCAACTCATTCGAGACGAGCTTGACTCGCTTGGATTTAAGTATAAATGGCCTGTGGCCAAGACTGGCGTCGTGGCTTGGATCGGATCTGGTTCTAAACCGGTGTTTGGACTTAGAGCCGACATGGACGCACTTCCTTTACAGGTTTTTGGTTTTAAAATCTCATCTTTTCGCATGTTTAGATTAGTTTGATTTGATAATTTTTTGGGGAATTGTGATTGTGGAAAAGGAATTGGTGGAGTGGGAATCGAAGAGTAAGGTTGATGGAAAGATGCATGCTTGTGGTCATGATACTCATGTTGCTATGCTTCTTGGAGCTGCCAAGCTTCTTCAATCCAGAAAACATCTGATTAAGGTCTGTCTTCTCATCTTTCTCTATGTGGCTGCATGCAAGTGTTTATACACCTAATGGATCATGTGTTTGATTGATTTAGTGTGTACCCTGCAGTGAAAAGGAATCATTTTGATGTGTGTGTGTGTGTGCCTATGACTGAATTAGTGTATGCCCTGAAATTAAAATGTCATCTTTCTAATTTGCCAGGTTATGATCTGCTAATTTTTTGTTTTTGTTGTGTAATACTTGTCTGTGCGTACACATACACGATAATGATAGTTGATATAGTCAAACCAAAGGTGAAATTTGTGAAATGTGCCAGGTTCTGATTCGGTGAATATACATACACACTAGAGTGATATTGTTTTGATTGATTTAGTGTGTGCTTAAATGTTGAAATGGGTCAGACTGTCATTTGGTTAATGAAAGACAGTTTCTTAAATTTTTTTTGTGGCAAAAGGGAACTGTGAAACTTGTGTTTCAACCAGGTGAGGAAGGTTATGGAGGTGCCGTTGAAATGCTAAAAGACGAGGTTTTAGATGATTTAGATGGGATTCTCAGTGTACATGTCTTTCCAACAATCCCAGCGGGTGGTATCGGTGCTAGGCCTGGGACCGTTCTTGCAGGTGCAGGATTGTTTCACGTCACGATTCATGGTCAAGGTAGCCATGCAGCTACACCACACTTTTCTAAAGACCCAGTTCTTGCGGCGTCTTCCGCTGTTGTTGCCTTGCAACAGATTGTTTCACGGGAATTGGATCCACTTGAAGCTGGTGTAAGTCTGAATTCTTCTTTTAAGATATCTTGCTTGATGAATCAGAATAAGGCGGAAATAAAAATTGGTGTTTTGAATGTTTCTTAGGTGGTTACGGTTGGATACATCGTAGGAGGTCATGCTCAAAACGTAATACCGGAGTCTGCTAAATTTGGAGGAACATTCAGAAGCCTAAGCAACGAGGGGCTTCTATTTATCCAAAGGAGAATCAAAGAGGTGATGAGGTCGAGTAACACCATTTTCCTTTACAGTCTTAGTTATATTTTATTCGAACGGCTCAGTATTTGGTATTCGGGTTGATGATGGTAATAATAATGCAGATTTCGGAGGCGCAAGCATCAGTATACCAATGCAGAGCAGAAGTGAATTTCGAACAGAAAAAGCCGTCACTTCATCCAGTAATGAAGAACGACGAGGACTTATACGAGCACGGTAAACAAGTAGCGGAAGCTATGATCGGAAAGAACAACTTCTATGATTTTCCGGTGACAATGGGAGCAGAGGATTTCAGCTTCTTCACCCAAAAGACAAAGGCCGCGATTTTTGTGCTCGGGATAAAGAACGAGACACTAGGCGCTGGTAAGCCGCTTCATTCGCCTTACTTCTTTGTGGATGAAGAATCTCTCCCTGCTGGAGCTGCTCTTCACGCAGCCATGGCCATTTCTTATTTGGATAAACAAAGTCATGGCCATGATCACGAGGTCAAGACTGAGTTATAATAGAATGTGGTAGATAAACAAATCAGCAAATTTGTAACTTGTAATATGTAATAATCATCTACTTGTATTAAACTTCAAAAGTTAGGTGGGTATATGTATTAGGGAATAATAATGCTATTCAACTTTGGTTTGGTTCTGCTGATTTAACAAACCGTAATTTCAACCATTGAACATATCTCAACCTTTTTTTGTTGTTGTTTGGGTCAACAACTGCTTATATTTTATGTTGACAATTTCTATTTCATACCAAATTGGTAAAAATAAAATAGAATGTCAAATGGTACGAATAGAGATTTGGCTATATAAGAATAGTAAAGAAGAAATTACATTATACTTATATAACAAGATAATTAGAAAACGGTGCCTCAATACATTATCTTAAGTCAACGTTGCAGCTCATACACAACAACAACCATTGAATTTGAATCTATAAACTTATGAAAATAGAAAAACAGTGGTCATTTAAACGTCTACAAAACACATTTACTGAACGGAATTAAATTTTTAAAAAACACTAATCAAGCTTAATGTAACGCAAAACTCTGATTAAATGGTTACAACTAATATAAATTCAATTTGGATTTTTATATTTCCTGTAACTTAGCTGTCCACATTTAATACATTAGATTCTCTTCACCTTTTTGACAGAAAAGAAAATTTCCAACTTTTTTTTCTTTTCTCTTCTCATCTTCTAGCAATTATGGTTTCTTTCTCTTTCTTAAGCCGGCTCTCGAGAACAGACAGGAGCTGCTGAAACTCATGTGAAACAGACTTTCTCTGTTCAAACATTCCCTTTACGCGTTACCCAATACCCACAAAAAAAAATACAATCTTTTGTTTCCTAAAACCCATAAATTTCACTTTAAACGAAGAAGAAGAAGAGGAAGAGAGAATCATAATTCGGAGAGAAGATGAAGTCTAAACACAAGCTAAGTCTTGTCTTCTTGTTTGTGTTTTTATTTCTGACGACGGTGAGTTCAGATCTAGAATCTGACCGGAGAGCATTAATCTCGCTGCGTAACACAGTTCGTGGTCGTCCTTTACTATGGGACATGTCGGCTTCGTCTCCATGTAACTGGCACGGAGTCCATTGTGATTCGGGTCGGGTCACAGCACTCCGATTACCCGGAACGGGTTTATTCGGTTCTTTACCAGTCGGGTCAATCGGTAACCTAACGGAGCTACAAACTCTCTCCCTCCGTTTCAACTCTCTCTCTGGTCCAATCCCATCCGATTTCACAAACCTTGTTCTGTTACGTTACTTGTATCTTCAAGGTAATGCACTTTCCGGTGAGATTCCTTCGTTTTTGTTCACTCTTCCGAATATTATTAGAATCAGTCTGGCCGAGAATCGGTTTACGGGTCGGATTCCGGATAATGTTGGTAATGCTACTAGGTTGGCTACTCTGTATTTGGAGAAGAATCAGCTCTCTGGTTCGATCCCTGAGATTAAGATTCGTCTTCAGCAGTTTAATGTTTCCGGGAATGGGTTAAATGGGTCGATTCCGGATTCTTTGTCGGGTTTTGGGAGGAGTGCTTTTGAAGGGAACTCTCTTTGTGGGAAGCCCTTGAGCCCTTGTGAAGGCGGAGAAGCGGAGAGTCCGAATTCTTCGCCGCCGGGGGAGAAGAAGAAGAGTGATAAGTTATCAGCAGTAGCTATTGCTGGCATTGTGGTTGGGTGTGTTGTTGGTTTGTTGATTCTTCTTTTGCTTTTGTTTTGTCTTTGTAAGAGGAAGAGAGAGGAGAATGGTCCAGTGAGAAATGTGGAAGCTCCTGTTGTTGCTCCGGCTTCTTCTGCTGCTGTAGCTAAGGAGACTGTGGCTGATGTTCCTGCCGCGAGGGGTGCGGGGGCGGAGAGCGGTGTGGTTGGTAAAGACTTGACCTTTTTCGTGAAGACGTTTGGGGAATTTGATTTGGATGATTTGTTGAAAGCTTCTGCTGAGGTTCTTGGGAAAGGAACTGTTGGGTCTTCGTATAAGGCGAGTTTTGATCATGGTTTAGTTGTGGCTGTGAAACGGTTGAGAGATGTTGTGGTTCCTGAGAAAGAATTTAGAGAAAAGTTGCAAGTTTTGGGATCGATGAGTCATCCCAATCTTGTTACTCTTATTGCTTATTATTTCAGCCGAGATGAGAAGCTTCTTGTCTTTGAGCACATGCCTAGAGGAAGCTTGTCTGCACAATTGCACGGTAAAGATCGAAATCACAGTGTGTTATTAGTTTACTTGATTGATGCTAGTTTGTGATCTTGAATAGCTTGGTTTGGTTAAGATTGAAATTGATGCTTAGTTAGTTTCATGATCTTGATAGGCTTGGTTAAGTCATTAAGCTTGGAGCTATGTTTCTAAGCTGTTTTAATTGATGGATATGCAGGGAACAAAGGAAACGGGAGGACTTCATTGAACTTTGAAACCAGAGCCGGTATAGCCTTAGGAGCAGCAAAAGCAATTAGTTACCTTCACTCTCGTGGTGCGACAACTTCTCATGGGAACATTAAGTCCTCGAACATTCTTTTATCTGAATCCTATGAAGCTAAGGTTTCTGATTACGGCCTAGCGCCTATCATTAGTTCTACATCTGCACCTAACCGTATCGATGGCTACCGTGCCCCTGAAATCACTGATGCTCGTAGAATCTCCCAGAAAGCTGATGTCTATAGCTTTGGTGTCCTAATTCTTGAACTACTCACAGGTACTAAGCAATATCTTTTTAACTGTTTGTTTGCAATTGCTGCGGTTTTGAAGTCTTTAACATGGAACATTGCATTACAGGGAAGTCTCCAACACATCAGCAATTGACTGAAGAAGGTGTAGATTTACCGAGATGGGTCCAATCCATTACCGAACAACAAGCACCTTCCGATGTATTTGATCCAGAGCTCACAAGGTACCAATCCGAAGGCAATGAGAACATGATTCGACTCTTGAAGATCGGTATGAGTTGTACGGTTCAGTTCCCTGATAGTCGTCCTTCGATGGCCGATGTAACCAAACTCATCGAGGAGGTTTGTCGTTCATCAGGCTCCCCAAATCCGGTATCCGACTGATTTTTCGGGGTCTAAATTGATCGAATTCAAAACTGTTTGGGGCTAAATTGCAATATCTTGATTAGTTTCCTCCCGCCATTTTTCTTTTCTTTGTACTTGTTCTAGTTTGTTACTTAATTCTTGAGCCTCAAATTGAGATGGGACCTTGAAGATATTTTTTTCTTCTTAATTTCAAAAGTTTCTTAAATGTTTATATAACCACATTTGCTTCTGCTAATTTTTTGTATAAATACATGATTTGGTTGCGTGTGAATAAAATGTCTTTGTTTTCATTGTTATACTAAGTCAACGATTAGGCCAAACACAAAGTCCACGAATTTTGTTCATCGCCGTCCAAAACTTTGAAACGTTCAAAGAAAATGATATTATTAATTGATAATAAAGTGACTCTGCATATCTATTGGATATATTATCATTCTTTCGATATCAACCTCACATTATGAAAGTCAACGACAAAAGTGGTCATGATCATGAACATCAATCATCGCACGATAGATTTTAACGTCTATCTCATGTCTTTACTTTCACTTTATTATTTGGAATTGGAATGGTTAGTTGGTAACCACTAAACAGAATCCAAACTTCACGAGAACAAGTAACTTTTGAAAATGAACACATTTGACTATTCACTTTCTTAGAACTATACTATGAACAAATCACTACTGCTGAATCCCTCAAATCCAATTGGTAACATAAATCAATCTAGTTTTATTAGATTCAGATAGAATGAAGAGAACGATAAACGATACTAGAATAGTTAACAGTATTAGCGATAATGATACAAAAAACGGTCTAATAAATATATCAATCAAATTTATTTTACAAATTTTGAAAGATGTATACCGAGTTAAATTCTCTGTTTTTTTCATGTGATATAACATTTACACCAAGTCATGGACACTTGACACATAACATTGATTCTCATTTTTAACTCCTATCATGTGGGTTCACCGTTCACAGATATATATGTATGTATTTATGTACATGTACAATTATTGATAAGTTTGCTAGAAATACATTACTTACATGTATTTTTTTGCTTTTTATTTGTTTATCTGTGAAACAATTATATGATTTTAAAATATGTAAATTAGTAAAAAATACATTGTCACCAATTCAAAATACAGATTCACCAATTATATGATTTGAAATACATTATCACCAATTCAAATACATATTCAAAAGCTCATTCATCAGTTTGGTCATTTTCTATCTTCTCCTCTTCAATAAATATATATGTATGTATTTATGTACATGTACTATCTTTCAGTGTGCAAACGTACTATTGTCATATAACCATATCTTTAGTTTCACAACTATTTTTCTTATCGGTTCAATCAACCACATTCATTTATGGATAAATGCAAACTATACAACTATTTTTGCAATCGATAATGGCCTACTTTGTTTAACTAGGTTTAGTCTAAATAGTTAAACTTTACACGTTTTTGACATTTTTTATAGTCAGATACTTAGATTCGTATTATTATTATTAAATTATACCAGAGTAACCAGACAGCTAATTTGTTCATGTATTTGATCCTTGGAGTTTGTTAAGATTGAACATGGTCGGAGATTATATAAGGAGCATATTTAACTTTTAGTAGTTGAAAGGATTTGATTTTTTATTTATTAAACCGTGAGCTGTATGTGAAGATCACGAGAGGTATGGTACTGACATCAACATGCGTACCTACAAATATTTGTTCAAGTTAAATTATTGTAAAGCAGAAGATGAAAACAATTATTTTCTATGAAATGTGTTACATTGGTTTTAAATTTTGGTAGGACTATTGGTTGTCTTATCATTCGTATTGAATACAAAAATTGTATGACTTCAAAATACCAACAAACTTTTGTGTAGTGGTTGAAAATGTGTTACCCCAATTGGTTGGTCAGATTATGTCTATAACTCTATACACCTATAACAACAAACCATAACTTTTTAGTTACTGGGCCTAAATATGGGCTCAATATATTTTTATAATGGACTAGGAAAGAACGAGAGATGATTGTATTTGTATGTAATGTTTTGGAAATAAGTATAAAAGCCAATCGAAAAATGAAATCAAGCATAAACCGGAATTGGTAGAAGTTAGTAAACCGGTTAATGAAACGACACCTTTTGGATCACTTATTCTTGTACTAATCATTAGCCTTGCCAAATATTTTGTCAATAGTGGTTTTCCAAAACTAAAAGATCGATACATGTATTCAGTATTCGATTAATAGTCTAGATGGTCCGGACGTGAACATATAATCTTAACACAACAATAGAATTATAGCAAAAAGACATAATAAAGACTACAAATAGAGATTCAACCAATTTGTAGGAAAAATATAAAACGAAATTTATAAGCGAGTAGTATAGTGATAATACAAAAAGTCATATTAAAAAACACGACTCGATATCAAATAAACCAAAGTTCTAAGGACATTTTGGACGGCCTTCTTTAGTTTTCCAGTTGTTGTAACAAGGACAGTTTTGCTTATTGCCGTATGTACCCGCAGGGACACAAAGACATGTGCTACAACACTTGAGGCAAAAGAACATGCATGGCTTCTTGTGTGATGTTGCCGAACAACGGTAATTACACTTCGGTCTACAATCTGCATCATAATCGCAAAACAAAATAATAGTAGATCATAATCCTGGCTTTAAATATTCTTTATTATTTGATGAGTAACAACATAAGTTTTTTCTTGTTCTTACCTTGGGGATGAAGTTTGCCAGAAGCCTATAAAAACCCAAAAAAAATCAAAAATCAAAAATCAAAATAAGAATCAACATAGGTTTCACTGATTTGTTTTAGGTGATGTTTTATAAAAATACCTGAACAAGGTTGGAGACTGACAGTAGAAAGAGAAGAGTTAGGAAGAAAATAGCATTTCTGATACATTTTGCCATTTTTTTGTATGAATTGGAATGAATGATTCACAAGAGAGATGGGTTAAATTTATAGAAAAGGTAATTAGTGGGGGTATTCGAGAGATTTAGTAACGCCAAAATCCATGCCGTGATTTTGGGGGGGATTAGGCCATTGTAATTTCCAATTATACACTATACTTGTCTTTTTAATCCCTTAGACATTGTCAATATCATTAAACAGTGTAATCACTACTCTTTGAAGAAACAGAAAGTCTAAAATCTCGTCTTGGAAAATCAATATTCTCTTGGAGAACCTTTCCATGGTGATGGTGTGTTGTTTAGCTAGTTCATTCGAGTCGTATATTACTGTTTCAGTTTGTTAAGTATTATTTCTAAACTCATCTCACACACGAATAATAAAATAAAACTCCAAAGACCATTAATTTACGATGTCTAACTTATGATAATATCTATATCAATGGGAAAAAAAAAGTTTAGAAAGTTATTAAACAAAAATGCATGTAAAATTGTGAAGTGTAAATAAATAAAAAGGACTTAATCACTTAAAGGAGAAAATATAAAGCGAAAAACGCGGCGCTGATGAAGAAAATAATACTATTTGTTTTCTGAGAGCATGTGATATTTGTGGGCCATTTCATATTTCATTTGTAACTTTTTTGGGTTACACATAATAATCATATTTCATATCATCATATGTAGTTTGTTTTTGAATTTCTTTAATTTGAATGGCTATAGAAAGATGCCAAAATTCCGGAAAAAAAAAAATGCCAAAACAAAAAGCTGGTATAAAAAAAATCACTTCGTTTTGTACCTGCCCCGATTTAATCCCGGTTATCGATTATTAAATAAAAATCGCTTCCTTGACCATAAAATAAAATAAAATCTAAAACCACAATTTTTTCAAGGCCCAAAAGATTGGCTGGGCCTAAAACATTAGGCTGGTACTTTCGTAATTTCCTTTTTCATTTGGTCCAATACCTCAACGTTAACACATGGCCGAAACGTTTTCATATAGTTAAAGATAATTACGGGAAAAAAAAAACAAAATTAACAACAACATAAAATGAGATTTCCCTACCAAATAAGCAATTAATTTGTTTTTTGGTATTTTGTTAAAAGTTTTTGGTAAGTGTCAAAAGAATAAATACAGAGATATCTGAAATTTCTCAAGTTGTTTAGGTAAAAAAAATCTGGTTAAACACGTTTTAAAATCTTAAATTCAACAAATTATAATAATACTAAGTCTAGATTAGATTAGTAATTAAAAACAGTAATAATTATAAGCGTGTGTATATGTATATCCGTACGTATCTACGTGTAGGTTGGTGTAGAGAATCTGGGTGGGCTATTTAATAGCAGCAACCTTATTTCGTCTTCTTTATATTTCGTGTGTCCACAATCGATAATCAGACTACATAGAGAAAGTGATTATCGAATCTCTGATTTTAGGGTTTATAGAGAGCGAAATTGGAGGAATGGTAAGTTAGGGTTTATGTGATTTTTTTTTGTGGAATTGGTGATTAAAATGAGATGCGAATGTCGAGGAAGTTGATTTTAGGGATTGCTTAGAGACAAAATAGGGATTGATTGTGTTTCTATTTGATAAGAGGGTTTTAGTTAGGGATTGTGATTCATTTGCATGTTATTGGAGGCAAATGTTGTTAAAACAGTGTGATTGAATCGTCTTGATTGTGTTAAATTGTTGTTTTTTTGTTTGCAGTTTGAGTAGCGGATTCGAATCGAATTGCGGATTGTGCTTATCCGGTTTTGCTGTTTATGGTAAGATTCTGTGGCCTGTTCTTGCTTAAAAATGGATTAGGGACCGAGGGAATGTGTATGTAGATTGCATTAAGTCTCTTCTTTTAAATGTTGAATCTGTAGACGATGGAATGAATGTGGGGTTTTAGTCTAGGAAATTCTTCATTTAGAGCACTCGAGTGTATCTCGAAACATCGCATAACAAATGCTTTGCACGTCCAGCAGAAAAACTGAATTATTCCATTTTAGTTTAAGAAAGTTTATTACTGTCATTTTTTACTCTGCTGCTGATTTGATTAACTGCTGATACTGGAAACAAGTTCCTTTTTGTCAATTTGGTTGTTGTTGTGTGCTAATATGCTGTCCATGTTATGCCTGGAGGCTGATAGAAGAGCTGATAGTCGTTCAACGGGTCGGAGAGGTCGTACGAAGTTGGAGACTGGAACTTGTAGTGTTTGCTATGCTCCTTGTTCAACTTGCAAGCACCGTAATGCGGGCTTCACTGGTTCAAAGTCATCATCAGATGAGAACTCCCATGGGGTAGTGGCGAGCCAGAGTTCTTTCAACACTGTTAGTGGAATGAGCAATCTAATTAATTCCGATAATGAGGCTTCCTCTGAGAATGCTGGCAGGAAGAAATTCATAAGATCTTCTGATACATCTGATGGCCCAACTTCAAAAAGGTTTCGCAAAGATCAAGATTCCATGAAGGTAGACTCACGTAATGTGGGGAAAGTCAAGGAAAAGTCAGGAGCAGAGCATAACGAAAAGAAGAGAAATAGTTCAGTTGAAAATTCAAGGCGTACAGACCACCAAAGAGGGAAGGTTGGGCAGTCGGGTGAAAATATTCCCTTAAATAAAGCTGAGGAGCTAAGCACATCATATATGTCTGAGAGTGAGAGTGAAAGTGCTGGTTCTGTTGATGTAAGTTATGCTGTTCTGTTCTCGTATTGGAAAGAATTAGATAAAACATCTATCTCTTTTCTTGCCTGGTACTGCTTCTGTTTCGTTTTGGTACAGTATTTGCTTTTATTTCATAGTGACAAAAATCTCAAGTGAAAATGATCTCTTTGTTGTTGGGCAGGTAAAAGTATGTGATATATGTGGAGATGCGGGTCGTGAGGATTTACTTGCTATCTGCAGCAGATGCAGTGATGGGGCAGAACACACGTAAGCCTGTTTTCTGGTTATGGGAAATAAAAGATCAACTCGGAACTAATGGCAATTTCATGATTTATCCTTGACACTAAACTAGTGAAATTTTAAGTTAATTGGATGATCCTACTGTCATCAAATCATCCTTTCTGTGCTAATGATATAGTTATGTGTCTTTTGCTCAGCTATTGCATGCGGGTAATGCTAAAAAAAGTTCCTCAGGGTTATTGGCTTTGTGAAGAATGCAAATTTGCTGAGGAAGCAGAGAAACGGAAACTAGGTAAAGCTGAAAAATTTACCATACATGATATCAGTTCAAAACATTATCTGATTTGCTTTTCCTTTTGTCTATAGAGCTTGAGGTAAAAAATGCAGAAGCTAAGGAAAAAAGAGAGCCTGAGGTGAATTTGAATACACAGAGCTCCAGCAAAAGGCACATAGATAAATCTGAGGCAGCTCCTGATGCTAAAAGACAGGCAGTTGAGGCTCTAACGGGGTCACCCAAGAGATCTGTTCTCCCCAGATTGCCCACTTTATCCCGGGAAACATCATTTAGGGGCTTAGAAAAGACAACGAGAAAACTAGCTCATCACTCATCTTTCAATAGCCACTCCAGTGATGACACAGAAAGCACACGATCTACTGACTCACAGCTCCAATCCCCTAAAGGTATCTAATATAGTTTCTTTCAAGCGCAGTTCTTCCTTGTTTAGTTTGTTGTACTCCTAGTGATTGTGCAGAGTGTATAATATTACCTTGTTTTCTGTTTGCACAGGTTCCTTATTAAAGTCCAGTTCATTTAATTCTTCAAGCTCTAGACCAAAAGTGAGACCGGTGGATGATGTTATGCTTCCACGACAGAAGACTAGAAAAGAAAATGCTTCCCTTGATGTGAAGGAGGGGTTTTCTAGAAATGTAGACAGATCAATGACAGCTAGATCTATGGACGTAGGGAATTCACGTGGCAATACCTCCATTCCATATGCAAACAGTGTCCGTGATTCGAAGAATTTGCAGTCTGATGGTAGACAAGGTAGCTTGACAAAGCAAGCCAGACATCTAAGTCGAAACCGTTTAGAAGATAAAGTTGCTTCTGGTACAACTTCCACTGTTATTGTTTTTGGTTTCGTATTCTGTTAATAGACGATTCTCCACCTTAAAGATATGTCTGACACCCAGGGATTTATTTTTTATCTGTGCAGTGGGGGATACATCTACGAAGGAAAAGTGCAGTTCAAGTGAGCAGTTATTAAGTGAAGCCAAATGTAGGGATGAATCGGAAAATGTAGATGGTTTACCTCGATTGAGGGAGTTCAGAGAGGCGGGGGAGAAAAGCAAAGATGCTGTTGGTAATCGCCAAAGGTCTGACAAGATATCTGGGTCAAAAGGCCCGACTCAAAAAGGTCAAAATACAGAACCCGTTGACACGTCATGTGCCTCCGGAACGAATCCCTCTACCACACGAAATATTAGGGATGATATAAATAAGGGCAATAGGTTGCGAGCAGCTGTCGATGCTGCCTTGCGGAAAAAACCCAGCTTTGGCAAGAACAGAGGATTGGACCAATCTGATCTGCCTCCAGTGTCTAATGTGGATTCTTGCGGTGACAAGGCTTTGCAGAAATTGCCCCCTAAGGTGCCAGTTGTGAGAGATTGGCCTGTGGGATTGCAAGGAGGGAATCCAAATTTAAGGACAGATAAGCAGACGATTGCAGTAAATGGAAGGCAATTTAAACCCGCTGGTGCTGGTGCTGGTGCTGGTGCTGGTGCTGGTGCTGATGCAGTGGCTGTTTCCCAATGTGTAGAGCCTGAAGTTCATATTCCTTCTGTAAAACCGGTCATGAAAGATTTGCCTGTGGTTGCCCCAACTGTTGTGTCGACAGCCTTAGCCATTCCAGAGCATGAGTACATCTGGCAGTATGGTTTTCATGCCCTTTTCTATAAGATCTCTTTTTCTTGTTTCATTGCTTGTAAATAAACCCTTTATTTCCTTTGAACAGAGGAGACTTGGAAGTGCAGAAAAGCAAATATCTATCAGCATTGCATAGTGGAATACAAGCACATCTATCAACCTTAGCATCACCTAAGGTTGTTGACGTGGTGAACCAGTTTCCAGTGAAAGTCACCTTGAACGAGGTACCCAGGCTAAGTACATGGCCTGCACAGTTCCAAAACATAGGTGCTAAGGAAGACCATGTGGCGCTTTTCTTCTTTGCCAAGGACAATGAGAGGTAAATTTGTATATTTGTGTTTTATTTAACATTGTTATTCATGTATTGGTGACAATGTTTTATTTCATAATCCACTGATAAAATATATTTATTGTTGACTGTGACACACAGTTATGAGAATAGCTATAAGCCCCTGGTAGATAACATGATCCAGAAAGATGTAGCCCTAAAAGGAAACCTCCAGGATGCTGAGCTTTTGATTTTTGCGTCCAACCAACTTCCTCAGAACTGCCAGCGTAAGAATGCTAACCAGAACTCTGTCAATATATTTTTGCGTCGTAAATATATGTTTTGCTGCAAGTTTCACTGTTCTCTTTAGGGTTCAACTCCCTTATTAAAAATCTCACTGTCTTTTAATCTGTTTCCTTCATTATGTCTCTTCAGTTATGATTTTTGAAAATTAACACATGTTTTCCATGTTC
Organism: Aurinia saxatilis; assembly: GCA_900406295.1. Classification (NCBI taxonomy): domain Eukaryota; kingdom Viridiplantae; phylum Streptophyta; class Magnoliopsida; order Brassicales; family Brassicaceae; genus Aurinia; species Aurinia saxatilis. The sequence continues at coordinate 68,478 of OVAP01000011.1, read as the reverse complement.
CTTCCGAATGTAAGTCCTGATTTGATCTTTGCGAACTCAATTGCTCAGTGCTATATCCGTTGCGTTTGTAGGCTGGAACATGTTTTTTTTTCTTTGGGGTGTATTCCGAGGGAAGAAAGAGAATTTCCCTGATCCACTCAAGAACATACCTCTTCCGGTTTCTAATGTTTTGCCAAGTATGGGGACAGAATTTTCTACTCACGAGGGATTTTGCCACAAGAATCCAAGCAACAGAGAGTCTTCGAGTGATCGAGCATTGAGCAGAACGCAATCATGCAAGAAGGTGGGTTATTCTACTCCTCTATGTAACACCTAGTATCTGTCTCCTCTTTATCATGCTGCTAATTATACAGTTCTTCTCAGAAATTACATTGGCCGTTTTCCTTTCCTGCTTTAGTTTAGAGTGTTCTAGACCAGGTTTAGCTAGCAATTGTCCACATATTGATGGTTTGTGTATTGGAACAGGGGGATAATGTTAAAGAGGATAGTGAAGGGGTTGAAGAAACCGAAGAAGGAGAGATAGGTGGTAGCCCGCACTTAAAAAATGAGAAGACGTCAGGTAACAAAAGGATTTGCTTTTGGCTGTAATAATCTCTGAGGTTTGGTTTCCTGGCCAGGAAAAAATCTTACCTGTTTTTACGATTTGTTTGGAAATTACAGGGCCTAGGACAGTGAATCCCTCCGATATGTACCAAGATATGGACTTGGACGATTCGAATGATGAAGGGTTGTGTGAAGGACCAGTTAATGAAAAGCTGAAGACAGATACACAATTAGGAACTGAATGTAGCATCTCTAGGAGAGATACATTTGCTTCGAGTAAATCTGGTGCTCCTCCCAGTGAGAAGGAGAAGAGCATCAAGAAGAAACCTGATGCAACCGAGAGGATCATGTTCCCGTTAGATTTGAATCTGTAGCTTACTTGGTCATCTGTTTCATGAAAAAAAGTTTATTTTCTTTTTAGTAGAAAACCTATCTCAAAGGTAAAACCAAACTGTCTCTATATTTTGGTCTTGTTGGTTTTCCGACCAAACCGTCGCTTAACAGTTTTGTACATATGACGGCCTTGAGGGAAAACAAATCGATGCTAGTCTTGTAGACTGATCTGCTTAACCGAACCTCAAATGTTGTTTTGATTAATTACATCCTCTCTCCATTTTAAATGAATTATTAATTAATTTGTTTAATTCAAGATATTGATCTATATAAATGATTTTGTTATGCTAACTGTTGATTGTGACACACAGTTATATGAACAAAAGCGTGATGTTTGAGGTATCATATAAATACAACCCGAAACTCCGATAACAAAATCAAAGATTCTCCCAACCATGAACCACTATAAGAATTAGCAAATCCATAGTAGTTTAATTTGTGGCAAAAAAAAAATCACGTGTGACCAATGTAAATTATACATTCAACCCAAATTCATGTACTTAAAACGATGCTTTTCTTTGTGACGTGAAAATAAACGTTACAATTTGAACTGTTAGCGAGTTGACAAACGTACGTCAATTGGATTCCATCGTTAACAAAAAATTTTCTAGAGCTCGTTTAATTTACGTGAATTTGTTAACTTACTACCAAAAGAAAAGTAAAAAACATGAAAATATTCTTCTTCTTCTTTTTTTTTGGAAAAGTAACATGAAAATATACTTTTATTACGAAAAAGGAAAGTCCAGTGAAAAGGAAACCAAAAAAGACTATTGGGTTTATAAATACAAAGAAGGTTAATTTTTTTTTTTTTTATCAATATCAGTTTTTCTCTTCTCAAATATCAAAAACATAATTTACAAGCATGTCAAAGAAGATCAGCAACTGGATGTCCTATTTGTGCGATAAATTGCTTCCCGGAGTTAGCAACGAAAAGATTTCAGACCAAAACCCAAAATCAGAGAGGAAAAGAAAATCAGTAAGCGAGGAAGACAAAAACCCAAAACCGAGGAAGAGATCACGGACATACCATAAAGTTGAAGAATGTAAGAAGAAAGAGATCGATCTGTGGGTTAAAATAAGGGATAATTTTAATCTCGCCGAACAAAAACGTACAACCGTGTTTGAGAACCCGATTTCGGATACCTCGTTCAAATACAAAGGGGTGTTGTACGAGTCCATCGAGTTGTTTTTTGAGGTAACATATTAAGTTTCTTTTTTTTGTGTGATAATTTTGCTATAACTTTCTTTGACCAAATTATAATTAGTTTTTTTATGATTTTATATAGGTTAACGGCGGAGATATCAGTTATGAGACTCTCATGAGGAATCGTACCAGGTGCTAAGATCACGCTTTTGTGATTTGATATTGGTTAACAACGACTGCGTTATGTTGTAGGCACTGAAAAATACGGTGGCTATGAAAATTGTGGGAATATAACAGATTCAAAGGGGCTGATACAAATCTTAATAATATAAAAATATTTATGTATGAAGTATATTACTCTTTTCCTTTTTTACTATGGACCAAACAAATAAACAATAACGTAAAAGAAAATACGAAATGGAAAACTACTACTCTTTACCTTTTTCAACCTGGATAAGAAAGTGAACTTGAGGATGTGTGTGTATATAGGTAGAAGGATCGATTAACATTAATTAACATTCGTATTCTGATTTTCTTTCCCTCTCAATATGTCGTCAATATCGATGTTACCAGAGGATCTCGTTTTAGAAATCATGGCCCGAATCCCCAAGTACAAGATCATAGCCGGAGTCCCCAAGGACTTTCACCAAACCGTCGTCTCTCGCGTCTGTAAGAGGTTTCGGGACATAATTCGTTCCCCGTCTGTCATTGCCATCCGGCGTAGGCTCAATACCATCGAAGATTCCCTTTACCTTTGTTTTGGCGATAGTTCTTATTCCCACTATATCTGGTACGTACTCCGTAGTGTTAAGTCTGACCTGAATAGGTTTGTTTGCTTTCCAGACGCTCCTCGTATTCGTATACATGAAAAAACTTGCATCATCACTGTCGGTCCGATGGTTTACCTATTTTGCGGAAACGCTGTATACGCAACAAGATTGTGGATTTATGATTCCCAATCCAAAGAATTAAGAGCAGGTCCTGCTATGCGGGTGGAGATGATGCACCTTAGTGTTGGACTAGTTGGTCGTAAGATATATGTAACCGGAGCTCCATTGGACAATCACTTCGGTACTTCTATTATAGCGGAATCATATGACCTAGATACTCAAACTTGGGGAGACGCTCCTACTCCGATGCGAAAACCCTTAATGCAAAAGTATTATCCAGCAGCAATTGCATCAATAGATAAGAAGCTGTATGGATTAAGCGCTACTAGGACCGATACTTATTACTACGATACTACAGATGGTACTTGCGAGTTTTTTGAGATGCCTAGTATTAGTATTACTGATGATGATGATAGCTTAAAGCTGAAGATACGGGAGTGTGTGATAGACAATGTTCTTTACATCTTTCACTCCTTGTTGGGGTTGATGTGGTATGACTCTCTGCTGGCTCAATGGAGGGCGGTTTCCGGTGATGATAGCCTTCAACAAATTATGAATTCGATTGAGGATAAAGTTTTTAGAATTGCGGAATACCATGGAAAGTTGGCGTTGGTGTGGCTAAAAGAAGGCGATGTTGGTGTTGCAACCAATCAGATTTGGGGTACAACGATTGCTTTGGCTACGAGTGAAATTGGGGTCCATGGAACTGCAGAGCAGGATCAACTTCTAGCCACTATACCTCGTCGATATATGCTTCGTCATTTTTTCTCTGTTTTGGGTTAACGATTAGGATTGATGTCTTGCTTCACACGGAACCAATGAAAGCATTTTTTTTTTTTTTATAAAGATTTTGCTATGCAATAATACGTTACATTTATCTATTACTATTAACCTTGCTGCACCTATTACTATGCTCAATGTTCATCATCATAACCCTTATTTCGTGAATATGAATCTTCAAAAGCAGTTTTTTTGGAATCCAACTTTCTGGTCTCGAAATCGATTTCAGCATCATCTCCAACATGTCGTTCAATTATGATTTGATAGTTTTCTTTAATTAGTCAATCATTTTAAACACGGTTTATTAACTATTTACTAATCAAATGTTGCAGTTTTTCTATAAAAAAAAGTCATGAAATAAGTATTTTTTAAATTGTTCAGCTTTTTAGTCATTTTATTTAATTTTATGTTGAAGATTTGGTTGTTGCTTTACTCTTCTCGTAGACAAACAATTTATTAACGAAAAATCATGATCATATGTAGCAATTATGCATTAAAAGGGATTTGATTTGCTACTTTCTTACCTACCACAATATATGATTAACTCTTGGTCGGTCTCACTGGCCCATTCGACCAAATAACCATGTTTGGAGGATGTTTGTATGTCTAGAAACATTGATTGGTCAATAAAGAAAGTAATCAAAATTTAGAGCAGCGGTGTCTAGTTTGTCACATGTCTGTTTTTCAATTTTGTTATTGTTTAACTTATAAAAAAACGTAAAAGTATTTTAAACCAACTTTTGTGTTGATCGCCAGGTGGTCCATGGAATGTTATCAAATAGTTTACATGAGGTCTTATAATTATACTCAAAGCGAATTACTTGTGTGTATCCTATTCCTACACAAAACGAATTACTTTTCATCTTTTTGTAAATCAGTGATAAAAAGGAGTAAAAAGATTTACATACAAAATTCTTAAAATTCTCAATTTCAAACTATATAAATACATGATTATTACAAGGGATAGATCTCTAATACTGGCTGTGTAGTCAAACATTCAGATTCATGTTTTAAAAAGTTGGTCAGAAAAGTAACTTTTACAGTTTTTTAAAACTACATTTTAAAGTTTGAAATAGAATTCTTTCAGATAGGTAAAAAGAGAAGTACGGTGCAAGTGTACTACATCAACAGAACATGAATCCAAAGCAGAAAGAAACAAAATTACTTTTCATCTTTTTGTGTGTTGTGTCATTTTTTTTCTTGTATCATGTTTCATCTCTTCATCTTTGCTTTGGCAACCAAAACCCAAGTACAAAATTATGCATGAATAATCTACACTTTATACATGTGGTAACTGAAATATTGATTTCGTTAAGGAACTTTTGTTTGTATATATATCTGTCTGAATAATTTTTTTTTGGAAAAAGAATGGCCACTTGGCTGTAATGTGTGGTGCTGCAACATTCAGAACCTACACGTAATCCTGAACAGACCAACATCTCACGCCAATTATTGTTATAACTTTTGTTTTTATATGCCAAATAGTTTAATATTTATTTAAGGCAAAATAATTTGCTTGTCAGCCTCATCATATTATATATGTGGGATGATGTATATGATACGACGTTTGCAATATATGGCCATTTAGTGAGCCGAGTGGACCTCTTCTGCCTCTGATTATTATTGCATATATATACACTGAAAAGAGCCAAAGAAACATATAATTACAACTTCGGTCATCACTAATTTGCGTCTCACAAAATATCTTTTTAATCTCCTCTTGGTTAAACAATTTCATTAATTTACAATCAAATTTACAAATTCAATAAACAATCAGATATATGGCACCATATAATAGTAACAACATTTTGTTTGATGTGGTATGAAAATTTCAGATTTAGAAATGAAACAAGACAACTTAACACAGCTCACATTATTATATTGAGAAAATGGTAGTCACAAAAACATTATATTAAAATACCAAAAAGAGCTATATTCCATCTAAAAATGATCAAATAAATTTTAAAATCTGGTAATTATTATTCACAGAATTAATGAAACAAGAAAATAATATTATTACAGTGTGAACCTGTTAAAATAGACCGAAAAGAGTGATTTTACATCTAAAACGAATCAGTTTGATAAAACAATGAAATAAAATAATGGTTAATAAAATAATAGCAGTAGACAAAAATTAAACCAAAAGTAGTATATAAAGGAGTCATCGGTTCACAAAAAAATTCAACGCCCCCTAAAATTCAGAGATTCCAAGTTTCCTTATCTCCTCTCCTTTTGATTCAGATTCTTTTTTTTTTTTCTCATCATCATCATCAAAAATTTTATCTCTATTCTAAACAACCATGGGTCACGAATCAATTAACACACCCACATCAACGAAGACTTCTCTGGTGTTCACGTACGGAACATTGAAAAGAGGATTCTCAAACCACGTCCTGATGCAAGATCTGATCCGATCCGGTGACGCAACGTTCAAAGGAATCTACAAAACTTCAGAAAAATACCCTCTCGTTTGTGGACCGTACAGAGTCCCTTTCCTCCTCAATAAACCTGGATCGGGTCATCATCACGTGACCGGTGAGCTTTACGCGGTTTCGTCACGTGGTCTGTCTCGTCTCGATGAGCTCGAAGGGATAAGCCGTGGCCATTACGTTCGACAACCGATTCGTTTGAGAGAAGAAGGGGGAGAAGATCTGGAGGTGGAGGCTTATTATGCGCATAAGAGTTACGAGGAGAAGTTGTGGGAGAGGAATAGAGAGAGATCGTTTGGTGCTTATACGGAGAAAGAAGCGATTGGGTATGTTAAGAGGAAGGATCGTCCTCAACATCTTACCTTCTTGGATCATATTCGTATTTTCGTTTCTTCTCCTTGTGATTGATTTTTTTATATTCCAAAATGATAATAAGAAAAGAACCACTAGTTTTTCTTTTTTTTTTGTGCCTATTCTATTGGGGTCTGGTCCTACTCGTCCGTCGTATCCGTACAACGCTTGTTGATTTTGGTTAGGTGTGTATGTGGGTTGTTGGATGTGTCAAGAAGAATAAGATTCTAATGTTCAGAAATCAGGGTCTTTATATAAATTTAGGTGATAGTTTCTACAATTTTTGTGTGATATTTATGTATCTGAATCTGATATCTATAAAACATAAATTGTTCCTTCACAAAAGAATATGAATCTTTTATTACATGTGGTGTAATATATGAGTTAAAATAATTTGTAATTTTTATCGATTTCATAAGAATTGGTAAAATTGCATTTCCCGATGGTTTTACTTTTACATATAGTCAAGAAACAACTAGTCATGGTCATGCCACCAACTGCAAACGAAGAAAAAACTAGCATTTTTTGACAATATTTTTCCTATATCTTAAAGTTTATTAAAAACAGAGTTTCAGTCAATTAGTCTACCAACTCCAGTGGACAAGTAGCGACTCAAGTTGCCCGAATGCTGCTTATAAAATTTGGGACGACCCTATAACCCCTCCTATGACAATGGGTTGTAGCAAGGAGAACAAAAACTATATAAAAAAAAAAGGGCAAAAGATTTTGATTGAAACTTTTGAGTTGGTTTTAAGCAATCCAAAAGCTATCAGGTAGTTTTGTAGTCTTAAAGCATAACTCTGTCTTACCTTAGAGCCTATACAAAAGTCTTTTTAACTTGACCGAAGGATTGATGTGTGATAACGAGATTTTGATCATCCGTTTGCCGTAGATTTGAAGTAATCCTCATCCGTGGTTGAGTATACTATACCTTCGTTGGAGAGCTGTTCTAGCGCATCCCTGCCATAGATATATATATAGACATCAAATACTTAGTGTCAGAAATGTTAAACCATTTTCTCTGTACTGTGACTTTGTTGAGGGAGAGAGAGAGATATACTTGACTTTATTTGGCTGAATCCTGAGTTCCTGTGCAATCGCTTCATAGTGACATCCAGCTTCAGATGCACTAATGTTGATTTGACATATAAGAAACCAAATATCAACTCAAGTTATGCTTTTAGATTAATCCATGAAAAGAGAGAGATTCCAATGCAATAATTGAGTTACGAATTGTAATACACTTAACATTGAATACGTTTTACATTAAGACTTAACTAAGGTTGATTTGCTTATTTCATGAACTGAAGTTTGATCATAATTTACTGAATGTTGTATGAATGAATGATAACATATGACAACATCAAGGGGATCTTCAGGGATAGTAGATGAACTTACAGGTGCACAGGTTGATTCAGATAATTCAAGACTGTCTGCTTTACGCTGTGCATGGGATCATTGAACTTGTTTGGGATCTGAAACATTGTTCAATAAACTTAAGAGGACACGAAAATAGAATGAACACTGAAAGAAAAATAAAATAAAAAGATTCGAGTTTGAATTTGTCTAATACCTGATTCGATGGAGCGGTTTGGTATTGCTTTGCAGGGGTTGGCATTGCTGAATATGGCTGAGGCCTAGAAGTAGTAGTAGCCTGGGTAATGGGAGCACCCTGAAGTGAATTGAGGTTAGCATGTAACATGAAGAAAGTATTAAGCTCTGGAACAAAGATTTAAACAGCAGGGAAGGTAACGGCTTATACCCGTGACTTGGTGTTGTACATGTGAACATACATACACTCGGAAAAGTGATGTACAATCTCGTTGAAGTCAGTCACAGGCCTGGAAGCATGTGATTAGATTCAAGTAAAAAGTTTGAAGATGCAACTTGGACAAAGGAGAGAACAGAGCATGTAACATAAACTGATCAAAAAAATCAATCAAGACAACACAGGTACCTGATTGAGAAAACATTCACGGATCGCTTCCCTTGGAAACTTTTCAGGTGTCCATGCAGGCGAACATACATTCCCAGCCTGTAAAAGATGTGGACTATCAAAATTATATATTATACCAAATTAAAAAAAAAAAAAACAAAAATGAACTGCAAAAACATACCTGACTGCTTCCATTTCTTCAGTTTCTTGACGTTCGTGACACCTGCAAATTATTGTCCACAAGATATTGTTTGAGCTCCTATGACAGCCTTTCAATATTAAGGCTCTGTTTGACTTAAAAGAAAAAGAAAGGAGCACCAACCATCTGACACAGTCAACCCAGCCTGTACCATCGTCTACGACAAAATCGACCTGTGTGATTCTGTTCTCCATCCTAGCGAGTCGTCCAACAATTGCAACCTAAACACAGACAACACAAAGCTCAAATGCTTGACTCAAATAAACATCAAATCTACAGCTGAACCATGCTTCACACCGAGATTAAAATCAGATGTCCTACAAATGTTCAGTACAACATGCTTAACTCTATAGGCTTCAAACATGATCTCTACTAGTACTAGCCAACTATTCAACAACAAAGCAGTAAAAAAGGCATAACATATAAGCAAACAAGAGTGGCAGTAGAAAAGAAAAAATAGCTTACAGTGTTGATATCAACTCCATCTATGGAGAAATTCGATTCACCATTGGTCGATGCGCTATTCAACTGCTTTAGTGTCAGGGGAAGCAAAGTTCGGACTTCACGGTTCTGCAAAATAGAGGTAAAAACTCATAAACCATTGCAGATTTGCTCAAGTGAAATGCTGCACAGTACATGAATGTCTATATCCAGATTCATAACATTCACATGTATAAATAGATCATGATAAGATGCAAAAATCAAAAAACACATTCAAATTTCCAAATCTCTCTAGTCAAAATTGTTCTTCAATAGTCAGCCATATGAAGTTTCCTAGAAATCAAATACATAGAGCACGCAAATCGAATCCGCGTAGTATCAGAGAACTTCGGCAGAATCTGAATCGCGATCGATTGCACAAAAACGCGTAGAGGATAGTTCAAAATCGTCGAAGGAGAAGAAGATTGGAGAGAACAAACCTTGAAGGCCGAAGCGAAGTCAGGAGCTTGAGTTGCCTGAGAAGGCATGAAACCGCCGCCGGCGAAAGCAGCGTTGCCGTCAAAATCGCCTCCTCCTCCGTACATGATATAATCGCTGTCGAACAAAAAACCCTAGCGAATCGCCTCTCGCTTCAACGGAAGTAAACTTGATTCTGGAAAATTTTGGGATTTAAGAAGCTAGAGTGTTTTTTATAGTTAACAATTAATAATACCATTTGTGAAAGCTTCTCCTGGAATACATTAATAAAATTAATGGAAAAATTAATATATAATCCCGCCAAAACTCTCCCTCATTTTCCCGCAACAAATTTTAAAGTTTTTGGCAAGTGAGATCATTATTTTCAAAAATACATTTTGTCTAATAATTTGTATAATCATATTTTAAATTATTATTTAAATGCCATTAATTTGGCATACATCAAACTTGAGTTATACCGTTACTATTGGTAACAATTAAAGCTTTAACAAGACATGGTACAAAAAGCTTAATTGATATTTGATGTAGTTTGGTTGAAAGTTAAAAACTAACGACGAAATGATGATATAACTCATAACTCTTAACCATTGTGGTTATAATTTATAAACCTAACACTTTTTGTGAATATCAATAAGGAAATTAGTTAACCGAACATTATTTTGAATGACTAAACTATGGATACACAAACCATTTATTTTATAAAAACGAGTAAATTTTTTGGCAGTTATCCAGTTTGTTTATTAATAAAAATGGTTTATGTGCATGTTGGAAAATATTAATAATATATCATTCAGTCATTAAAAACTATATATTTGAAATGTTACATTTGATAAGTTTTAAAAATAAGTCGATAAAATTACTATTGAACTTGTCAACCAGCTCAAGTTAACATGCAAACTTTGTTTGAAAAATCGTCATAGAATTTCTAAACTCATCATTCTCAACATGATTACATCAAAAAAAATTTAAATACTTTTTTCATAAGTATATGATTTGAATAATCTAAAATTAAAAGCATCAAATTACTTTTAATAGTAAATAGTCATAAGTTAACTCCCACCAAACCACATAGAAGAAGGTGTGGGTGAACATTGTAGCTGTTTTGTTTGTATACTGGTTTTCGAATTAAATTATATTTTGAGTCACCTAGAGTTAGTATAGATTGGTTATTGTAATATGGAGACTCCTTTAAGCCTTGGGGATTAAATTATACCAATGATGTATTTTGAGAGGCCAATCTTACGGACTTATCAGTAAACCGTCACATTTTCTTAGAGTTCTTTTTTGTTATGGAGACTCTTTAACCCTTTTGGATTAATTTTTATTTATGGTGTATTTTGAGAAGTCAATCTTACTGACTTAAAGTAGTTCCTCTTTCAACATCAGATTGATGCAAACTTCTAGCTAACTTTAGTGGAATTAGCTTTAGAGTAAAAAAAGATTGATTTTCAGTAGTCCTAACTCATAACATTTGTAAAATACATATAATCCATATTCAAATTATGCCATATTTTTTTGCCAATACACCATGAAACGGCTAATTCTAAGATTCTCTAATGTAATTTCCTACGTTTATATAATTTATTGTGGCGTTTGTGTCTATGATGAACATATGTTTTAGCATATGTTCTTGTGTTATGTAATCTAGTAATAATTAACTTTATTCATCCTCTTTTACATTAACAAATGCAGTGTGTCTTACTCGCAAAAAAAAAAAAAAAAAAGCAAAAAATCTTGCCCTCAGAATTTTCATTTTTAAAAGATATATAGTTATAACTTTTGAAACTATATAATATATATTAATATACTGTCTTAGTCGCTAATATGTTAAAATATTTATGAAACTATATTTAATTTACCGGCATTTCTTACCACAAAATCATATATTTTTATCACACCACTTTCATCTACCTACAAAAATACTCTTGCCAGTCAAATCGTATGAACAATGACTAACCTTAATTCATTTGTAAATTTTAAGAAATAATTCATGAAATTTTAGTAAATAAAAAAACTGCATTTTTTAATTTAATTATGAATTTGAGAAACAAAAAAAAAATTGTAATTATTAAATGGCTGTTAAATGTTCATTAAAAACCGCATTTTGATAGGACATACTTTTGGCAGATTGGGCAGTCGTGTACCACCGTACTAGTAGCTATCTTAAATTAAGGTTTTATAACGAAAAAGGGTCGGTTTCGTCATTAAAGATCCCACGTTTAATTACTTCTTTTTAGTTACCCACTAAGTGTATGATTAATGTATACTGATACGTTTTATTTTGGTCGTTATCGTTTGCGTTTATCTCGTAATATCAGAAAACGAATCGGAATTGTTGTTTGATTATTATTACTCTTTACTTAATTAATTATTAGTTTTTGCTTTTTCACTTTTTTGGAGTGTGGCTTCTCACCAACTTGTATCATTCTTCATTAGTTCATCAATCGTTTCCTTTAATCTGATGCTTCAAATCATTATCTCTCTCTCTCTTGATCTGTACGCAGAATATGAAAATTACATTTTGAGCAAATTTGAGTTCCTTCAAAGATTCAGAGAATTCAACATTGTATTGTATCGATTTCAGTCACTGAGATTGTGGCTATGGCATCTAAAATGAAGTAAGCATTTTTCTAAGTTTCAGTCTCTGAACCTTTATGATTGAGTGTAAAAAAATTTCTTCGATTCAAATTCCGATCTGGGTTTATCTTTTTTTTTCTCTGAGGGGTTTTATAAATGGATTGTTTATGACTGAGTTTAGATCTAATAGGTATGGGTTTAGGGTCTAATCTCGTAATTTTTAAGGAATCTATTTGTAACAACACATTATCATTTTTTATTCGTCTGATTGTTTGTTTGTTCTGTAATTTTTTAATCTTATGTTTTTTTTTTATAAATATATGATCTCCATGGCGAGTTCTGAATATGATTTTCTGTTATACTTTCTAAATTTTGTTCTTTTAAGCTTCCATTGATTCGTCTGGTTTATACATGATGCTTGATACTCTGATATGCTTCTGTTAATCCATGATGCTTGATACTCTGATATGCTTCTGTTTGTCTGAATTTTCTTATGTTAATATGAAGAAGTTTTGATTACTGGACCACAAAATTGAGATGCGTGTGTGCAGAAGTTTTATATTAGAGAACAACTGGCTGTGAAGAAGTATATACATGTTTTGATGAACTCAGTGTTATTGTGTTTACTAGTTAATACACCCGACTAGTATTTGAACATTTTGGACTATTGAAGTTTATGTTAGTGAGTGTACTCAGTGAGTTACTAGCATTGACATGTTGGACTCATGATTTTAACTCTAGTCAATGTTTACCTATCTCCGTTTACTTGCCTGATGAGACTTTGTTGTGTCTGAAGCAGAACGGGGTTATCCGAATCTACTTGGGGCAAATCATCTCCAGCATCTCTGAAAGTGCCTAAACTGACTCGGGTAGTGACTAAATCTGAACCTAATACTCCTTCCCCTACTCAGCATTCACATTCACGGCTTTCGAGCGACCGCTCTTCTGCTAATTCAAAGTCTTCTTCCGAAAAGAGGTCTCCCAAAGTTCCAACCCCACCAGAAGTAAGTGTGTCAATATGTTAACTATCTCGATATTTGTTGGTCTCAAGTTCGATTTGTGTTGCCACAGTATGGTATGACTGTTGATATCCATTGTTGTTACCGTTTAAATGTTTACAGAAAACTCAAACACGGGCTGTGAAAGGATCAGAGCCGCAACCTCGGCTGAGTCAAAGCAAGGAAGATCTAAAGAAAGCCAAGGAGAAGATAGCATTGCTGGAGAATGACAAAAAAAAAGCACTTAGTGAACTTGAAGAAGCGAGGAAAGAGGCAGAAGAGGCAACTGAGAAGCTGGATGAAGCTTTAAAAGCTCACAAAAAGGCGGAGGAAAGTTTTGAGTTCGAAAAACTAGAGGCTGTTGAGGCGGGAATAGAAGCGGTTCAGAGAAAAGAAGAAGAACTGAAGATAGAACTCGAGAATGTTAAGAACCAACATGCTTCGGATTCAGCTGCTCTTCTTTTAGTAACTCAGGAGCTGGAGAAAGTCAACCAAGAATTAACTGCAGCTAATGATGCCAATATTAAGGTTCTGAGTGAAGCAAATGATGCTAGTAAGTTAGCTGCAATTCATGCTCAGAAAGTGGGAATCTTGTCTTCGGAGTTAATACGATTGAGGGCTCTGCTTGATTCAACCAGAGAAAAGGAGACCATATCCAACAATGAGATTGCTTCAAAACTCGGAGCAGAGATAGTGGTTTTGAAAAGAGACCTTGAGAAAGCTATAAGTTTTGAAACAGAGGTGAAGGAACAAGAGATAATCATTGAGAGGCTTAAGGTAGACTTAGAAGCTGCAAAGATGGCAGAGTCTTATGCGCACAGCTCTGCTGATGAATGGCACAACAAAGCCAAAGAGTTAGAGGAACAGTTGGAGAAATCCAACGAGCTGAAGAGATCTGCCTCGGCTTCTCTGATATCCGTGACGAAACAGCTAGAAGAAAGCAATTATAGATCACACGCTATGGAATCTGAAATTACTGATCTCAGGAAGAAGATTGAGCTATTGGAGACGACGACTGCTAGACAAAAGGAGGATCTTGGAGAGTCTGAACGGCGGCTTGGGATTGCAGAAGAAGAATTATCTAAGATTGAGAAAGAGGCATGGAAACTGAAGAATGAGATTGAAACTGTGAAGGAGGAGAATAAACAGAGTTTAAAGAAGGAGCAAGATGCTACATCAAGTGTTGAAAGGCTCTTGGAAGAGAAAAGCAAGATCTTGTCAGAGCTGGAGAGCTCAAAGGAAGAAGAGGAGAAGTGTAAGAAAGCAATGGAGAGTTTAGCTTCAGCATTGCATGAAGTGACGAGTGAAGCACGTGAGTCGAAAGAAAAGTTGTTGAATCTAGGTGATCAGGATTATGAAACACAAATAGAAGATTTGAAATTGGTCATCAAAGCAACAAATGAGAAGTACGAGAATATGCTTAGCGAGGCAAGACATGAGATCGATGTTCTTGTCAATGCCGTGGAACAAACCAAGAAACAATTTGAGAGCTCAATGGTAGATTGGGAGATGAGAGAAGCCGGTTTGGTGAATCACGTAAAGAAATTTGATGAAGAAGTGTCTTCAATGGGAAAAGAAATGAATAGGTTGGGAAGTTTGGTTAAAAGGACAAAGGAAGAGGCCGATGCAGCGTGGAAGAAAGAATCCGAGATGAGAGATAGTCTTAAAGAAGTGGAAGATGAGGTGATTTATCTTCAAGAAACTCTTAGGGAAGCGAACGCTGAAAACTTGAAACTAAATGAGAAAATGTTGGGCAAGGAAAGTGAGTTTCAAAGCGTTGTCCATGAGAACGATGAACTCAGAGTGAAGCAGGATGATTCTCAGAAGAAGATCAGGGAGTTATCGGAGTTACTCGAGGAAGCATTGGCCAAGAAACATACAAAAGAGAATGGTGAGCTCAGTGAGAGTGGAAAAGACTATGATTTGCTTCCAAAGGTGGTTGTTGGGTTTTCTGAGGAGAATGGTCATGCAAATGCAGAAGAAAAATCTTCTAAAGAGGATGGTAATGATACAAGTGCAGTTGAATCGAAAATGTGGGAGAGTTGTCAGATTGAGAAGAAAGAAGCTTTCATCAAGGAGAATCAAGAACAAGAGTTGCCAAAAGAAGAAGAGGAAGAGTCGAACATCATGGACCAAAGTGAAAGAACTGCACCCGAAAACATAGAAAAACCTGGAAATGGACTAACTGGAGGAGAGGATGAGCTGGTGAAGGAGAAGGAGAAGAAGAAAAAAAAGACATTGTTTGGTAAAGTTGGGCATCTTCTCAAGAAGAAAGGATCTGTGAATCAAAAATAAACAAAAACATCTCTTGATCACTAGAACGTTTTGAGGTATTTTTGGCTTTTTAAGTATACACACATCTATCTCTCTTCACTCTTTTGATATTTTCATTAGTTTTCTTATAATTTTTGGTTTGGGTTTTTTGGCTTATGAAATAGGTTTGCATTAAGTTGTCGGGTTATAATTCTTTTTTCTTCTTTCTATTCTCTTGGTTTACTATGTTCTTCACTCTTGAGTCAACAAACCAAGTGACAAAAATTCAGTTTATGTAAAGGTTTTGTGCTTTATTCTTGGATGTAAATTTGTGTGACAGTTAAAGCCAAGTGTGGTGTTACCTCAGAACCAGTATTATACCCCTTAAGCCTTTCATCGTAACTAATCAACGTAGATACAACACTATCATAGGCTCATAATCCCTACCTAATCCGTGAATAGCAGCAGAAATCTTAGTCTTTTCACTAACAGGATGGCCAATAGAAGATAACTGATC
This sequence comes from Aurinia saxatilis, assembly GCA_900406295.1. Classification (NCBI taxonomy): domain Eukaryota; kingdom Viridiplantae; phylum Streptophyta; class Magnoliopsida; order Brassicales; family Brassicaceae; genus Aurinia; species Aurinia saxatilis. Next base: position 52,550 of record OVAP01000011.1, on the reverse strand, counting down.
ACAAAGATTCTTAATTTCAGCAAGATATTCATTCTGTAAGGAGAGCTACGGTTGAAGTGTGTAGCTAGAGTGGTCCAGACCTCGTGAGCTGTGAGACAACCAACCACCATACTGACAACATCTTCGGTTAGAGAACCCAAACAGTACATCACTACTTTGGTCAGATGGCATCAATCCACATTTGAAGGAAGAGGCCGTTGGAAACTTCCTTGTGGGCTTGATGGGCTGCGTCACGATTGGGCCTCTTTCGGGTTCTCTAAACTCACCGTCTTAGTTGCTTGTTTGAGACTACGCCAATCTGCATAACTCATTTTTTTGTAAGAATTTACAAGTCCTTTTTGACCATATATCATATAACTTTTACAAGTTTCTCACGGTTTTAGAAAAGGTAATTTAACTTTAAAATTATGGTCCTATTCTAACCTCTACACATTTGCAAGAAAGTCAAACTTAGTTTTCGTAACACTTGACTTCTAATCAAATAACAAATTCAGTCGAGAAAGTTAAAATCGTTGGTTAAAAATAGGCAACTCTCTTGTTTAACGAAACCTCTGTTTACTAACTAAAGTGTACGTAGAAGGTAAAAGAGATATATTTGCTCATCTGTTCCATTCATCTCGAATCCATATATATATACACATTGATTTGCATATTTTTGGAGAATTTTTTTTTTAATCTCATAAACAATGAAATTGGACAGACTTAAATAATATTTGATGTTGTGTAATCAGAAGTTTCAAAAGGTATTTTTATCCCAAAAAATTATGGATTTTTCTAAAATATCAAATTTGACGTACCTTTTCTTATTTTTATGATTTTCTGTTAAGCTACTTTCAAATACGGGCCAGATCAAATCTTATACGTAAAGGAATACTAATTTCTCACAACAAATGACTCTATAATGTGAATATATAAAAATTTATTCATCAAAGGTGTTAATTCCAAAACATAAAAGCTTCAGGAGTTAGTTTCGTCCACTAGTCTATAGTGACAGTGCATGAACGTTACATAATGCATGGCTCGCAAGAGATAATTAAGCATTTTATGATAATTAAATTATTCAATATTACTATTTATGTTATGTTGTGATAGGCTTTGGGAACTACGAGTATTATAGCAAACTACAGTCAGATTTTAGCTTGCGTGAGTGTATTATTTATTTTTGTCTTTTAGCAAATATTTGAAGGTTTAAGTATATGTGTACGTATATAATAATACATGTGTCGTGTACATGTACGTATTATTTTCAAAGCACATAAAAAGTATTAACGTCCGTAATAACAATGTTATGGCGTTGTTGTGCATTATAGAGAAAATTAGCGTATGGATATATTAGGATACTTAAGTTTTTTGTCTTTTTACTATTACATTTTTTTAATTTAGCAGTGATGCTTCTAGCAACCCTTTCATATTTGACGATTATAAAACGGGTTTCTTGTTAAGAAAGATATGTGTAGATTCGAATTTTGAAGCTTACTTAATTTGAACGTCTAATAAATCTTTATCGATTATATATAGATAATATATCAAAGTATAACTGAATTAAATTATATACTGGTAGGCGGAGTCTTATAATTATGTTAAAACAGATCAATAATAATTGATGATTAAACGGAATTATAAAACCTATCTCCAATGCGCTCTTTATAGTAGTTTATATATACCTTTGATTAATCGCTTAACTATAGACGCTTAAATGTGTGTTATATATGCGTTACAGTGTTAGGCTTGTTCATATTTGACATTGATGTCAGCAAGTTATATATAAAAGCCACGTACGTACAAAAATGATTCACAGACAAAGATCAAGAAAAAATAAAGGATTATTAGTTAGAAAATGTTAGGGTTTAGGGGGTCCCATGGCCTTGTGATCTCAAACGAAATAGTATAGTTTGCGTGTCTTGATGTGCTTAAAGCTACATTTATACCAATAATGAACAACCATATTGAGACGTTGATTAATTTTATTTTAGTTAGAAAAAATATTATATGTGTAATGTTTATAAGCAGGCGAATACACATATATGAATTATGTGTTTTGATATTCTGTGAAAGTTGTATATATCTTTCCTCTTTGCTTGGTAGGTAGGTTGTACTCCAAATGCATTTCATTTGAATCATAATTTATTATTTGCTCTTTTTCGTATAATAACCTTGCATGTTTGCATTTTTCATTGAAAATACTAATTTATTCATTTGGAATCCAAATGTCTGGAACGAAGATGAGGAATCACCTAATCAGATATACTCATATACATAACATGGTTCAATAATTAAGCAATTTGACTTTATATTAATTTGATATATGGATGGTTGAGATGTGTCATTGGTTGACCAATGAGCAGTGTCTGTCCGTCTCTCTTATGCAATATGTTTTCATAAATAGTTGGGTCAACGTATATCTAACATTATAAATTATTTTTTGAGAATCTAAATAATTACTCCAATAGAGCATAAACACACACGATCATACATAATGTGTTTAATTAACATAAAACATTTGATGACAAAATTAGGAGATAAATTATTATAGTATATATATGTTTTCACGAACGGAAACCTTATCATCAAGATATTGGTTCGACATGAGTTCCACAGAAACTAACAGGGTGATGCAAAACTTGGTATATGAAATAATAAAAATAGTTGAATATATAATAAGAGTGGAGATAAAAAATCAAGATGAAATTTAGCATAGCATGTAGTAATGTCTAAGAGATTTAGACCTTAAAAAAATGTATAGAACAATTTTCTTTAAAGAATTTTTTCACCAAAATTCACACCACTTATATTTTAACAACATAAAATACTACGAGAATTATAGGAAAAAAGAATTGAATACATTTATGCCGAAATGTATGTGTCAATTCTTAATGCCTATAAGCCCCTATTCTTATATATCTTTATTGGGTTGTGCTAATTTATAAATTTAAACTAATATATACGAGTTTCTTTTCAGAGAGGAGTAGAGACGTTATATTTGAATATTAAGCTCTCGTATAAGTAACTAACTTTTATTCTACATTAATTTTTTTTTTTTTTTTAGAAGCTTCACATTGTCAACATGAATTAGTTGCAGCAACTTTTATTCGACACACATTGCTTCACAAACTTGAACATCTTCTTCTCCTCTTCCTCATTTTTCTTGTAGTATTAATCAAAGGCATTTCAGTCAATTCACATAATTGATAAAGGATAAAAGTCAAATGGACACGTCACAAAAGCTAACTAAGATCTCCTTGTTCCGACAAGACTCATCAAAGAGACAAAGACGAAAGCCTCCTCTTCTATATATGTTTCTTCTATATATAAGGCAAACAACAAAACACTTAGCCTTATTAACTAAGATCTTTTACCTTCACAAATCTCTAATCTTCCTCAAAGGTGTAATCACTTAACAATCTCCTAATCATAAATCCAACTTCTTGTTAAAAGTGTGTTTACTTTGTTGTGATATAAAGGATACATGTTTTTATGTATAGCTGATCCATTTGGTATCTAATATGTATGTCAAAATGTTTTTTGCAGATACATGTAATAGAGGCTATAATAAAAATGGTAAGATCACCGTGTTGCGATGAGACCGGGCTAAAGAAAGGGCCATGGACACCAGAAGAAGATGAGAAACTGATGAACCACATAAGAAAACATGGTCATGGAAGCTGGAGAGCTCTTCCAAAGCAGGCCGGGTTAAACCGGTGTGGGAAGAGTTGTAGATTGAGATGGACTAATTATTTGAGACCTGACATCAAGAGGGGAAATTTCACAGCTGAGGAAGAACAAACCATCATCAACCTTCATTCTCTTCTTGGAAACAAGTAATTTACTTTTACAGATTATTCTTTTTCTTGTTATCATATTTTGAAAATCAAGAGACAACTTCACAAACCATATCATTTTAAAAATATATGCAGTTTTAGATCATTTTAATCATTATTGTGAATTACACGTTTTTATTATGGCCGATTTTACTAGTTTTGTTTTTTTTTGCTGATAGATTGTCAGACTTAAAAAAAAAAAAAATTGAACAAGAAAAACAAATTAAAACATTTTAAATGTTTCACTCTTAATTATACCATCTCTTTTATTATAGGTAATTGCAAATCATAGTTTTATTTACATGTGTATTAAATGTTTTGCTCTTATACCATCTCTTTTATTATGAGTAATTGCAATTCAAAGTTTAATGTTTTTTATAACCTCTTTTTCTTAGTCTAAAAGTGTGCTTTTATTTATATATGTATGCTAGTATATAGTTTTTGGTTAGTTGAGGTATAAAAGAAAATATACCCAAAACCTGCTACATTGGATTTTTCTAGGTGCATGCATACGTACTCGTCAATGTTCAATGCTTTCAAGTCTAAAATTTATCTTGTTATAGCTCGACAATTTTATATAATACGTATAAAATTTAACTAACCCGCGAAAAAAATATCATATCCAATTAACTAATTTCTTTCACATATTTTATAAAAGGTGGTCGTCTATAGCTGGTCATCTCCCAGGAAGAACGGACAACGAAATAAAAAACCATTGGAACACACATATTAGGAAGAAACTTCTTCAGATGGGGATCGATCCGGTGACTCACAGACCAAGAACTGACCATCTAAATGTTCTAGCCGCTCTCCCGCAACTTCTAGCTGCGGCTAATGTTAATAGCTTCTTGACTCTAAACCAAAATATACAATTGGATGCAACAAGTGTTGCAAAAGCTCAGTTGCTACATAGTATGATCCAAGTCCTTAGCAACCAAAACAACAACAATGCCTCTTCTTCCTTTGACATTCACCACAGCTATACCAACAATAATCTCTTTGGCCAATCTTCTTTCGTAGAGACCCAACCACATATCTATGATCAAACTCAAAGCCTCTCTCACCTAAATAATCAGCCTTTGGATTCATTTTCTAGCCCGATTCGAGTAGTTTCTCATCAAGATGGTCAAGATATGATTCCTCCACTGATTTCGGTCTCTCCTGATGAGTCTAAGCAACCCCAAATGATGATCAAGAACAAGGAGATTATGAAGCATAATGATCATATTTCAAACCCTTCATCAACCTCAACGTTCACACAAGATCATCAGCCATGGTGTGACATAATTGATGATGAAGCAAGTGAATCTTATTGGAAAGAAATTATAGAGTAAGTTAAAGAATTTAAACATATATTATTTGCTGAATTTCGATGAGTTCTTAATAGTATTTTTTTCTCTTTGTAGGCAAACTTGTTCGGAGCCTTGGCCGTTTCGTGAATAGAGATTAAAGAAAAACGTTAGAGCATTTTTTAAATTCTGGATATAGATATATTGTTAATTAATTTTCATGCAGTTTGTGTCTTGATTTTTTACGACCATGTATACAAAAACGCTGATACTGTACAAAGCTGATCATTATCATATATATACTGTATGTTTGAGATATATTAATATATCATTTTAGGCTTCATCAATGTGTAATTTAGTACGTTCTCCACGTATAAAAGAGCTTATAACGTCAAACTACACTAGAAAAAATAATAATTCACGGAACAAAATTGTTGTTAAATAGTACTCATTATGTTTCTTAAAGAGTATCGTTTTGACATATTTCACACAAATTAAGAAAACTATTAAATTTTCCGTTTTACCCCTATTTAATATGTTTTATTCTTTAGTTTTTGTAATTAATGAGCTTGAAAAATAGGAATAAAACTGGAAATTTAGTAATAAATCTTCATTGAAAAAGCAAAACGACATTTAAAATGAAACAAAAATTTAACTATAAAACGACACTTATTAAGAAACGGAGGGAGTACTAGTTTTTACCCTTGTTAAGCTATTGAAATTACTTTTGTTTGTTTCTGTTTTACATGTTAAAAATTCAAATTTAGTTGGGGATGGTTAAGAAGAAGTGAACTAATATAGTCTCGAAAGTGACACAATCTTATTTTTGTTTGACTTCTAGAGGAGACAAAAGAGAAGTATAATAAATAGATGGTAGCATTTAAAACATCATTGTACATCTTAAACTCGTGGCCTTATTCACATCACAAGCTCGTTTCAACTCTCAACGTAGGTTATTAATTTTACAACAAAAAAATATATACATAAGATTTTATTTATGAATCAGTAACAAACATAAAAATGATGATTTAATACTAATTATCCGAGTTAACTAAGCAATTTTTATGTAAGTAAATACTTTACTTCTCAGTTCGACTCAAGTCAAAAATATACACTTGTGCATCACCAATGTATCGTATTTTCTCAAAACATGCCATCTTCTTTTAATGGTAAGGTGGAATATTTTGGGTAATATTTGTAAGAATAACTTTATAGTCAAAGGAAAAAAGATGACATTAGAATTCTTAGTTCAGCTTAAACACTCAAAAGTAAATTTTTAGTGTTGAGATTGTGACATTAGAGACCAAATTAATCAACGGAGAAACGTGTGTTAAAAAACGAACACTAGTGATGGTCAAAAAATTAACAGGAACCTACATTTGGCTTTATATAAAGCCTATTTGGCTAGTCGGGCGCATTATTAATTTTATTAATAATTAGTTATTTCCAAAAAACAACACTAAGCTTTGCTTGTGGGATAATCGCAATTGCAGGAAATAGTCATTATGCAATCACACTTGGAATAAAAAATCTAAAGAACAAAAGTAGAAACCACACCGAACATAATTAGACTACGTATGAAACACCCAAATACCTAAAATCTAATCAATAAATGAGAACTTCATGTATAAATGTTCCATTCATATTAAATATTGGGTTTGATTGGTAATTAATTTCACTAATTTGTATCGTTGTGGTACGAATATAGCTTTTTAATACGTAGCTGTATCCTGTATGTATGGGTATATCATTTCTATAAATATCTGTATCATATATTATGTACACGACTCTAATGTCTAAAAAAAAATCTATAGATCATGTTCAAAATTCTTATTAAATATATTAATGTAATAAAACTTATTAAAAACATTAATGTCTTCATATTCCGAATTTTAAAGGTTAACAAAGAACACACAGATTTATGTCATTTATGTTGTTGATGAGATATGTGTCATGTTTCTTATGTTTTATGTTGATACTAACTAATTATACTTACTAATTCAATTCGTTTTGTCTTGAGAAAACACATAGTGGGTGATTGATCAGAACATAAAAACATTTAACGATAGTATAGGCAATGGATGAGAAAAAAAACTAAATAGAATCAACAATATGGACATTAAGACATACTATAATAGATATCGATCGTTGAAATTGAGTTCAGTTTCTTACTGGTGATGCTTGACAAGTTTCAGTTTTGTTGGCTATTTTGGCTTAAATGCCATTATGGTCGTCTCATTGAACATGTTTTTATATCGTTTCCACATTAGTAGGTATTGTGTTGTATAGTATGTCGTAATAGAAAGGAAAATATTTAAGCTTTCTCAAGAAAATAGAAACCTACATTTGGAATCTGGACTCTGGACTATAAATTCATTATCTCAGACGGTTTCTTAACCAGTTTCTACCTCATCACAATGTCCTTTGTTACAGCTCATAGTTTCTTAAAGATATGCAAATTTTAAAGAAGCAAACACTTGAAAGTTTGTTACAAATACTAAGTGTCCAGATTTGGACTTAATCCACAGACATGGGCTCAGCTATGTTCCTCTGATCGTCCAATGCTGTCCGAATCTCGTCCACCAAGTTTTTTTGCTCATCTTCCATTGTATTCTGCAACTCATCGACCTATATCCCCAGAATATGCGCACAATCAAACTTCAAATGAAAACAACAAATTAAAAGGTTTGGTTTTTGACATTACCACATGCAACAGCAGAGCAAACTGCTTCTTCCTAAGCTCAAGCAATCTCCAACTTGCAGTGTTCTCTGCTTCAAGCTCAGCAATCTCCTTGTTCAATTCAGATATAGCCTTCTCTGTCTCTGCCCTCGGCGGCTGCGCAGAGATCAGTTTCCTTATCGTCTCACACTCTTCTTTATGCTGTCTCTCTATCTTACTCTCCTCAAGCTGCTTCTTTAGATCTTCAATCTCAGCTTTAGCTTGCGTTATCTGCCTTTCCGTCTCCTCTTTCACCTCGTTAAAGCTCTCTTTCTCCCTAAGGTTAGCTTCTACAACCGCCTGGCTCTTCAAAAGCGGAATCTCGAAGGTAGACAACTCCTGTAAAAACGCCTTTGCAAGCCTACCACACTCGTTATAGTTATCTTCTTCTTTATCCACTTCGAGTACAAAAGAAGTGAACTTCTTCTGAAGTTTCTTCAATGGAGGTTCACCTCGAGTGGTCGTAGTTCGAGTAAGAAGCCTGTTTCTGATGATTTTGTCATCGTCAGCCGGATCAAACGCATAATTAACCTTAGGTACTACAGTCTCTAATCTACCAGAAATCCTCCTTGCTTTAACTGACATCTCCACCTTACTTAAACACTCTTAACTCACCCCTGCACAAAGACCATTCGACAATCAAAACCAATTCGCCAAATCGCATTTTCTAAATCCTAATTTGATTTTCGATCAGAAACAAAAGCTAATGGATACAAGATTCAAGCTCGAATCTGAAGAACAGAACCAAAACGTAAACTATTACGAATCTCTCTTTAACTGGCATCTCTCAACCTTACTTAAACACTCTTAATTCAGGCCTGCACAAACACCATTCAACAACCAAACAATCAAAACCAATTCTCCAAATTGCATTTTCTAAATCCTGATTCGATATTCAATCAGAAACAAAGCTAACTGTTACAAGATTCAAGCTCGAATCTAAAAAACAGAACCGAAACATAAGCTAATACGAATCTCGAGTTCATAATTTCCAATTCTCAATCTAATCTAACTAGAATCACATGAACCTCCATCAACAAATATTATTCATTATCTCATTGATTCCTAAGCAATTTCACAACCGTACCAAACGAAACAAAAGACAATCTCTTTACTTACTTGAAGTAAACCCAAGATCCAGATCCGTCTTCTGCAATCAAATTCGACGAAAAGGTCCCTTTTTTGAAGGAAAACAGATCCTTGGAATTCTGATGAACCCTAAATCCCAAATTCACTTTCCTTACCCTTTTTTGTGTGTGTGTGTAAATGCAGACTGGTACCTTCAATTTATGTTTTATTACAAAATATACCCTAATATCTCTTTTTTATTTTGTTCAACCCCAATCTCTTATAAATTACAAATAACCCCATCACATGCAGATTTGTACCCTCAACTTTTTATTATATTATTATATAACAAAAGTATCATCTGAGTTTATATTTGTCGGTAGGAAATTTACTTTTATCTATATAAACATATTATCTACATTTATATGTATGTATTTATCCTATATAAAAAGTCTATTTTTAATTCTTTCAAACACTATGTATTGTATATTCTTAACCTCGTCAAATTATTATATTTACAAATCATGTCACATGTTTGTTTTATTTTAATATTTCTAATCATAAGACATTAAAGATAGAATACAAATTATTTGTTTTTTTTTTGTGTGGCAAATCGTTGATTTAAATTATCTATGTAAATAAACTTAGCAAATTGATTGTGTATCATTTGTTCAAAGGTTATGCCAAACAACTGATATGTATATTGTTCCTTGGATTAGTTTAAGGGGTTGGCTTCTTCATATACCCATTGTATTTAATTCTAGGATCTTTGCCGGATTTGATTACGCGTTTGAGTATTGGATTGAAATAAGAAAAAAAAGTTATGAGATATCTCAAAAGATCACAATATTTAGAGGCAGTGAAATTTTTTTAGATATATGGTTTTAATCTTTAAGACAATTATCATGTAAATTTTTGGACTGATGCATGATTTTATTTTCTAAAATTTTAGTTGTGTATGTGTACTTTCCATATAGCATTAAAATGATCTTTTGACTATGTAAAATTTTGAAAGATACCAACCTAAAGTTTAATGCGGCAAAAGTATTCGCTAGTAGGAAAATTACTTTTAATTTATAAGAATATTATTTACATTTATATTAATCTTAATTTATAAAATTAGGTTTAGTCTAATATATAAATCTATGTATCTATCCTATATAAAAAGTCTATTCTAAATTCTTTCCAAACACTTTGTATATTCTTAATTTAATCAATTTATCATATTCACAAATTATTGATAATAGACATTGAAGATAGAATACACATTGTTGATTTAATGGACTTAGCAAATTGATTGTGTATCATTTATTCAAAGGCTATGTCAATCAACGGTTCCTCTCAACCTTAATTTTATAATCAATCGTTATTAAATTTGGATATACTATCAAATGGTGGACTTATATTGAATATTATCTATATTTAACATGCAAAATAGATGTTATTGTTCTTTTTTTAAAAAAGAAGAAGATGTTATTGTGCTAACATATGCAATTCAAACTGAGACTTATGCGTGTTATCTGTTAAGACGGTATTTTTTTTTTCTGGTTTGCGTAAAGTATGCTTCGTTTGTGGTGGTCCTGGTGGAGTCAATAGAAGAGATTTTTTTATTTTTTTTTCATACTTACTTAATAGTTTTTTTTCATCATTTAGTTTGCTTTCCATACACATAACTTTTCAACTCATTCGACCTTCTTTCATTTATAAATTTCATTCTTCTTTTCATTTCTATTATGACTACATTTGTTGCAATTGCTTTTGTTTTTTCTATTGTCTATTGGATAGTTATACATGTCTTTTAGATAAAATACAATAACTACTAATGTGGACTTGAAAAGTTTTTGGCTTCCACCACTCATAACATTATTTATAGTACTAAAATAATTAATAGTACTAGATTAAAAACATTAAATTTATTTCAAAAGGGACAATTGATATAAACATTTATTTATTTAACTATGTTGTTATGTTGATATTGATCCCCCATAAAGCATAATTTTGGTTCCACCGCTGCATCATGTCTATAATTCACGTTCGCAATATCATTGGAATGTAAACTGAACTAAAGTCTATATATTGAGATTGATGTTACAAAGTGTAAACCATATAATAAAACTCCGATATTACGAGTCGAAATCACATGATCGAACACGAATGTACATTCTCGTCACTAAAAACCTGAGAAGGATAAATATATTGAGCTGAATATTGAGGAGGGTAACTAAAAGTTTTGTTTGCATCATAATCTTCATTCTTCTGCTTGTTTTTGTTACTATTGTCTTTGTCTTTACCATGATCTTTGCCTTTCTCGGTGGTATAGCTTATAAGCTCAGCATGTTTTCTAAGTTTCTTCTTGATTTTCTCCACAAGTTGTGGAGGATCCATCACTCCTCGTACCACCACTGTTGATTTTGCCCGGTCTGGTTCCACCGTTTGAATTCCTTTTTAATATATCAAAATAACAAGTATATTATAACCCATGGATCATCATATTATATCAAAAATCATATAATTAGATCATCATGTTACCTTTTATTTTTCCAATGTCTCGTTTGATCTCATGAACACATCCTTCACAATGCATGTTCATTCTTAAAATCGCAGTTTTGATTTGTGGAGCACTCTGAAAATCAAACCAAAAGAAAACAAATGGTTAATCAAAAGGTAATTAGAGGATTTAATCAGAATTGTTATATATAGAAAAGAAAAAACTTACTTCTTTCTTGTGTTGTGGCTCTTTTTTCTGATTAGAATCAACTTTTGGAGAAATTAACTCAGTATTTTTACTAAATTTCTTCTGGACTCTTCGTAATATCTTCATTGGATCATCAAATTTCCCAGATACAACCACTTTATTGTCTTCAATATCTGTCCTAATTTGCTCAACCCCTAAAAAACCAATAAGATCAACACTGATTTTAAGATATCTGGCTGTAAGTACCACAAAAATAAAAACTGCAGAATCCTATCTTTAATGATGTTTTAACAACCACATTTAGTACTCGGGAGATATTATAGGTCATGTGATCGTGGGACTTAAAACACAACTTCTCTCAAGGTTACAACAAGAAAAAAGAAACGATAAATGATATAATTCTATTAAAGAAGAAATAATAATGTTTTTTTTTTTTAATTAGCATTACCATCATAGCCCTTCAAGCAGTAAGAAACTCGTGAAGCACATCCTTCACAGTGCATGTAAACCTTCATAACAATTTCTTCACATTGCTTGTTCTATAATACAAAAAACAAAAACCAGAAACAAATGATAAGTTTACATAAACATAGTTTAATTGTTTGCTCAAGTCACCAAAATCATACCTTTGCCATATCAAATGTTTTTCTCCTCTGTATCACAAGTGCAATGATGAAGTTGATTAGTGCGATGATGAAGTTGATTAGTGAGACTCTCTCTATATATATAAGGTCAGAGAAGCTTCACGATTAATTATTGATTTGGTAACATACGGAAATATTTATTTGTTCGCTATTTGGATGATCTTATTAATTTACAGTGGATAATAATTGTAATCACTACTAGAATTTAATTTTCGAGATGACAAAGAGACAACAAATTTTGTAACGAGCCTTATTAAATTTGGTTCCAATGAGGGACCTTTTAATTGCTCGATTAAAAGACATCAATCATTATTATTTGGATTTTCTAAAATCAATAACAAGAGTTACAAATCTTGGAGCTTTACTTGTTAACGTTATAGATATGCTAAATATGATCATCTCTTTTACTAAGTCATGGATTTTCTTAATTTCTCACAGAATTTAATTCCAACTCCAATTGTATGTATGTTGTTGATTTTCCAATAAACACATATAAACTAGATCCTTTATGAAAAATATTCAAGATTTTTAAATATCAAATTCATCAAAAGAGTAGAAACTGATTATAACATATAACAAATAACGGTTACATAGGAGTCCAGCAAGATTTGGTCTTAGGGTCATAAACAGAAGGAATCAAGAATTTCAAATGGTTGATTCCATGTGAATTAAAGGCTCCACCGGTTATCGGGTCGACCCGGATTCTACCGGTAAAACCCGGAAAAGCTCCTGATCCGAAAGCACGAGTGCATTTGGTTGCAGGGTCCTTGATATACACCATAGAGCTACCTTTTTTCTCCCCGTTGTATGGTGGCTCAGATTTGAATAAGGACTCGGTTAGAGCTGAATTGGTGGCAAAGTCAGCTAAACCGGCGGCTAGCTGAATAACCAATGCGTCTGCTCCGACTTCACCACTTGGTGGTTGATATGTCATGCCACGTGGACCCTTGTCTGCCGTGTGGAAAGGCCAAGCGCACTCTCCGGGACATTGCTCCTCCGGGTTGCTAACCATTATGTATGGCTGCGGTTTCTTTTGACCTGAGTGGCATAATGTTTGAATTCAGACAGTGACACAGCGACAATGTTATAGTATCATAGTCCGTATTTATGTGTAATTCCATACTAAAACATCATAAAATAAAAACGAGAGGAAAATCAAACCTTTAATAGCATGAAGACCATATTGTTGGCAAGTTCTGTTACAAAACCCTACGTCTAGAGCCCTAACGTCAGCCGCAAGTAATATGACCGGCGTCACTTTCGAATTATTATTCCCTATGGCTTCCTCAACCAGTTTCTCAGTACAATATTTCTTCAATTCCTTACCACACTTCATCTTCTCATCCACATAAGTCTGGACAATATTCACCTTGATCCTCGTAGCCACGGCTCTGTTTTTGTTCTTCTGTAGGTAAATATCCTTTACCTCAAACCTTTCTTGATAACTCTCTACCACTTTCCACCAGGACGATACCTTCGGGTCAAGACCGTCCTGGCCATCATAGTTAAGCGATTCTATGAAATCTCGAACCCTCTCTTTCTGAACCGGCGTAAAATTTCCATACCATAGTAAAGAGAGATCTAAGGTTCCATCTGGAATTCGCGGTGGTAAATATTTATTACTTGATAAACAGAGAGGGACGAGGAAGAGGAAGGTAATAATGGTCAAGGAGAAAAAAGAAGAAGAGGCCATTGCCACCGCGTGAAAACTTTGATGAGTTTTCCTTGGAGGGAGTAAATAAATCTATTGCTTAAGCTAATTTTTGACATCGAAGCTTGGTTTGTTTTTTTTGGGATAATTGCCAATGAAGCAACAGAGGCTATTTTCAAACAAAGGGAACTATTTAAAGATGGGTGGTGAAAAACTTTTGAAAACTTCCAACATTCTGTTAACAAGAACAATCTGAATTGAAATCTTAAAACCGAACCCAAATGACTATTTACATTTCAAGGACGTTTATACCTTTTTTATTACAATGATAAATCAAATGAATCAGAGAATAGACTCAAGGAGTTATAAATGAATTAGTACCGGGATGATGATGATCCGAGGCTCGGTTTGGTTTTTGTGGGTAAGACGCAATCTGTGTCTTTGCAAATCAGAAGTTTCAAGCCTTTCTCCTCCTTCTTCTGCAGCTTAGTAGCCACCAACTTGATTCCACTCTTCATGTAATTCACAATAAACATTGCACCCTCTCTACAAAATTGGTTTTAAATCATTTTCCAAATTAGTCATAAACCATTAAACTGATGATCATTACTATACTATAAAATGTTGATTTAAGACTTGTTTTGTGTGTTTAACTTACAAGGGTGAGCAAGGAGTTCGAGAACCGTTGATGAAGTATACAAACAAGAAGGCATCATAATTCTGTCCTTTGATTAGATAGAATCCATATAGTCTCCGCAAGCATCTGAACATCAATCTTTGGTACAAACGGATCGCAGGATTGTTGTGTGAAATCACATGAAGGTAAACTCCTCGGCATGAGGATAAACCCGAAGCATATTTGATCAACTTATTAATAAGTGACATTGCTGACAAAATGAAAAGTTGCAGAAACATCAGAAATTATAGCCCAGGCAGTAACGAATGTTCAGATCGACTAACTAGTCATACCGATTCCATGATTTCTATATGTTTCTACCACTCCGAGTGTCATGATGTAGATCAAAGTCTCGTCTCTTTTTGAGGAATTGCAAGGTATTAGATCATCTATCTGTGCAAGACACAGAAACCATCTGCCAGCTGATGAAGGTAGATATAAGAAGATAAAAAACAGCACCTGACTAGTTTATGCATTACTACTAATTTGATTACACGATAGTAAGAGCTCCAAAGTACTATGATTAGATCATGATTCAGACAATAATTACAATCTGCTCGAATTCCATAGTTTTTTCACAAGTAAACTAATACACAAGAAGACCCCTTTAGTGAACAGAGACATACACCAGCGTACAACCATAACCATTCTGAACTATTTTGACATTCAGAATCTACATATCACAAGACCTTGCACGATCAGTGATTGTAAATTGTAATAACAAAACTTCTGTACTAAATCACAAGATCATTACAAGACTAATGCCATGAACAGAATCACAAACCAAGCCAAAACCATAAACATTACAAGCGACTTCGACAATCAAGATCTAAACTTTACACAATTTTGCAAGATCATTGCCTGTAATCACAAAATCTGTAACAAATCCCAAAAGCTTACAATCTCAGAAAAAATCCGCCTTCTGAATAGGATCACAAACCAACCTAAAACCGAAATAATCCTGAACCACTTCGACTTTCAATATGACCATTACTTATAGTCACAGAGCTCACAACATTTCTAACAACCCAAAAGCTTAAAGAGCTAAGAGTCTTACACAGTTACACTTACACTCAGAGAAATCTGAAAAAACCCATCTCGTGAATAGAACCATAAATCAAGCTAAAAACCATAAACGTTATGAACTAGTACAGTACAACACTCAAAATCTAAACTTTACAGAACCATTGCTTGTAATGATGACACAGAGACAAAACAATCTCTTAAGAGAAAAGAAACTCACCTCGCTTTCTGTGGCAGGGACGAATTTAGCAGTAACAAAACCAATAAGCTCATCACAGTAACCATCAGGACGGCTCCGATCAATAGCACCCCATGAGATGATTTCAACTCCTTTCACAACACTCTGAAAAAACTCAGACTCATACCTGAGACAAAACCAAATAAAAATCAAAACTTTCACAATTTGAAAACTCAGAAAATATACAAAATGACCAAATGAGAAGTAAAATGCATACTCGATGGGGAAAATGTCACGGTGGATTTGCTCCAAACGATCAAGATCATTAGGGTGTATAGGTCTGTAGCAAATACTTGGACGAAGAGAGATTCCTCGATCCTCCTCCATTAACGAATCTTCTGAAGGAATTGACAAATACAATTGTTTTGGGAAATGCCAGATCATTGGGATCCGACTGCCCCGTAAAATGTAATCGGATCCGGGTCAGGGTTTTTGAATTTGATTGGCTAATCTGAATTTTGCTTCGCCGAGAGAATCAAAGGTCCCTTTACTTTACTTCGTGCCTTCTCCTCTGTCTCTTGAGGCCTTTTTCTCGATTTAAGAGAAGGCATCCTTGCCCTCACGTGCTTTTTAAGACAGACAATCACGTGCCTCTCTTCTACTTGTGTAATGAAAACATTCCAATACTAGACAATTCTATCAAGAAATATATGTTTTTCATAAACTAGAAAAAATATCGTATTTTCGACTCATAACTTCGATAAAATACTGTAAACAAGTAATGAATTGGAATATTACCTGATGATTACAGTAATGAAAACGTACATTTCTTTTTTTTTTATTTTACTAAATCCATTTAGGCATTTGAACAAGGCTAAAACACTATAATTGTAAGATTTTTTTTGCACCCCAATATTGTAACCGTTTTTTTTTTAAAATTATAACTTACCAGATCCATGGCAAATATTATTTCTTTACTATTAGCCTTCCACGTTGGCAATCTGAACGGTTTATAGTTCGTGTATAACGCGAGTTCAGTGCCACGTGTTGAAAAAGATCAAAGGGCCAGATACGTATAAAGAAGAAAAAGACCAGATACGTTACTATATAAAAAAGGCCAAGTACGTTTCTCACTCGGCCCACGTGGTATTTTTCAAATTTTAAAATAGTCCAATTAACAAAGCGAAGATCCTATGTTAATCATAAAAAAAAATCAGATCCAACGGTCCTTATTACACCACGTTATCATCTCTTTGCTAAACTCCACCGCTTTTTTGGATTAAAAAATTCAGTTTAAATACAAGTTGCAGACCAAAAGCTAAATTAACAAAAAAAAAAGTGTAAACAACTTCATCTTCATCTTCTTCTTCTTAACATTTTGTTAAGATCTTTTGAGAGTTTGTTTTATTTTCAGAAGTAGTGATTGATTCCCCATCAATTGAGGAATCGAATCAATCAAACAGTGAGTAGACTTTTTATTCGATTTTTTTCTAGAAATGGGATCGATTTGTGAATCTGTAACGATGGGGAAGTCTTCTTCGTCGGCGTCTACGGTGGTGATGAGTTCGATTCCACCGTTTCTGAGTAAGACTTACGATATGGTTGATGATCCATTGACCGATGATGTTGTGTCCTGGAGCAGTGGGAACAACAGTTTCGTTGTCTGGAACGTTCCTGAGTTCGCCAAACAGTTCTTACCAAAGTATTTCAAGCACAACAACTTCTCGAGTTTTGTCCGACAGCTCAATACTTATGTGAGTATCTTCGATTCATTTGTCTGAATTTTTCAGTTTTTTCGACTTGTGTGTGTTTTGTACTTAAATCTCCTGTTTTGGTTGAATTAAGTAGCTGATTCGTTTATGAAGTGTAAAAAGTCAACTCCTTTGAGTGTAGAGCTATGTTCATTTAGTAGGTTGTGTTTATGTTACATTTAGTTGCATTAGTAGCTCAGTGTTGTTGTGTTGAACCAGTGGATCCAAAAGTAAATTGTGCAAAAAGAGTTGTCCTTGTTTTGCAGATTCTTCACTAGTATTATTTGCTTTGCATACTTACCAAAAGGTTCCACGAACTTTGCAGGAGTATTTGGACATATGCTCATATTTGTCGCACCTTAGCTTTCCATTCGTTTGTATATGTCCGTCCAGGTACATGCCGATACGCTAAGAACTATTAGTTTTCTTGAACCATGCTAGTTTTGGTGCTGCAGTTAGACACAGTGGAGAGGTTTTATCATATTATTGGTTCTAGTGGTCTTTATGTTTACCTCTGTGTGCAACTCTACTAAGCTGGCTTGTATCGAAAAATACTTCTTGTGGTTGATGAATGTTCTGTTCTTCATTCATTGTTTTATCAGGGTTTCCGAAAAGTTGATCCAGATCGTTGGGAATTTGCCAATGAGGGATTTTTAAGAGGCCAAAAACATATACTAAAGAGTATTGTGCGGCGAAAACCATCTCAAGTGCAGCCTCCGCAACAGCCTCAAGTTCAGCACTCATCTGTTGGTGCTTGCGTTGAAGTGGGGAAGTTTGGACTCGACGAAGAAATAGAAAGACTCCAGAGGGATAAGAATGTCCTTATGCAAGAACTTGTGAGGTTAAGGCAACAACAACAAGTTACCGAACATCATCTGCAGACCGTGGGGCAGAAAGTTCATGTGATGGAGCAGAGGCAGCAACAGATGATGTCCTTTTTAGCAAAGGCTGTCCAGAGTCCAGATTTCATAAACCAGTTTGCGCAGCAGAGTAATGACGCAAATCAACACATTTCTGAAAGCAACAAAAAGAGGAGGCTACCTGTTGAGGACCAGAAGAACTTTGGTAGTCATGGGGCTAGTGATCTTAGCCGCCAGATGGTCAGATATCAGTCCACGATGAACGACGCAGCAAATACTATAGTACAACAGATACATAATATGAGTAGCTCACATAGCCAACATGAATCCCTCTCCAGCAATCATGGTAGCTTTCTTTTTGGCGATATTCCAAATGCTAACCTTTCAGACAATGGGAGCTCCTCAAATGGGGCATGTGGAATTACATTGGCAGATGTTTCATCCAACCCTGGACACTCATATCACAGCCCTTGTAAAACAAATCAGGTCCTGGATGCTAATTTGCCTTATCCTCAAGGTAATCCGTTAGCCCCTAAGCATGGAGGAATAGGTTCTGGGAGCTCAAATTCGGATATAGTTGGTTGCGAGGCAGATAATGGAGAGTGTTTGGATCCAATAATGGCTGTCCTGGATGGCTCAGTGGAACTAGAAGCTGATGGTATAAATGAGTTGCTTCCTGGAGTTGAAGATCCTTTATGGAGACAGTTCTTTGGCGACACTCCAGTGATTGGTGAAACAGATGAGCTCATCTCAGGCTCAGTGGACAATGAACTGATAATGGAGCAGCTAGGATTACAATCCAACGTGAGGAATGTGTGGAGCAAGAATCAACAAATGAACCATCTTACTGAACAGATGGGACTTCTCACATCAGACGCTCTCAGAAAATGAAGACCTCCACACCGTCATAATTTTTCCTAGCAAGGTAATCCATTTTTCTTTATTGATAAGTTATATATCTACACACTTCGAAGAAAATGTGTAAAAAGCTTCTTGTTCTTGCAGATGTAGAAGATGATTTAATTAAGATTTTGTGGAATCGCAGCAGCAATAAGGATATGACCAAGGAGGTTTATATATGTATGTATGTATGTATGTATCAAAACTTGTATACCTCTGATTCTTGTCAATGTGTAATAATTGTAAGTGAAATATTGCCTTCAGATTTTTGCAAAATATTCTCTGCTCGTTACCGATTTACACAAAGGAAAGGAAATGCTTAAAAGTGAGAGATCCTTGTTTGTGGAATTACATGGGCGGATGCTTAAACCTACAATGGACTAGTGATCATCACACCGAACTTACAAAGCAGCAAAGTTGGCCAAAACGTTCTTAATAACATCCCACTAGACTTAAAAAGCATCATTAGTTAATCTAATCTTACTCTTTCCTTCGTTTAGATTGGAAATGGGCTTATTTCATCCTCTTCAGCCGATCTGTTATAATACCAAAACGAACGCTTAGAACACATAATGAGAGGATGAGAAAGAGGGAAAGCTTACCGTGGTGGAGAACAACTAGCTTCACCTTTCATCCTAGAATCTTCTTGAGCAACCCTGTTAAAATGCATGCGCAGAAGAAAGTAAGGGGAAAGAAAAGCTTAGAACACTGAGAATTCGAACTTTGGTAAGTAACTCACTCCATAGACTCCACAGCAGCGACTCCACCAGCCTTTTGTAGCTTGGCTACGATCTCTTCAGCCTCTTCCTTAGTCACAGCTTTTGTTACCGCCGATGGTACATCACACATAATGTCCATATATAGACTGACTTAACTCCAAACTGGCAAAGGATCTTGGGACTTCTAAAGCTTTGATCCAAGCCACTTCCCTCAAGACATGAGCCTATAAATCTTTGTCAACCTTGATGAGTTTAACCAAGAAACTACGATCTTCTGCCTTTCTTTTGATACCATAGTCATAACTCTCAAGCTCTTCCAACGCATCCCTAGCCTCAGTCAATCGCTCGATCAAAATTTCAGGACTGAGGAGGGTTTCAATCTTCTCTAGTATCTCCATAACGGTGGCACAATATAGGGATCCACCGACTCAAAACCTCCCGTATCTCTGTATCCAGCATACCTGCGAGGACGACGACGGACATATTTCTTTTCGTCTTCGTCTTTAGGAGAATTCAACTTTAAGTGTCCAGGAACCTGGTCATAATAGTTTCTGACAAGACAAAGAGGCGTGCTTCTGACAAGAGGAAGACCCGACACGACCCTAACCAGAGGAACCAAGCGCCGAGAAAATAAATTCATTTCAACACCAACCAACCAAAGAAGGCGACGTACAAGACAAGTTTTAAGAAAGAGAGTTATTAGGGTTAACAAGTCAGGGCCGGGGTCTGAGGTCAAGCCCATAATGAATGGGCTTTAAACATCACATATATCTCTCTTTTGAAGTCATCACATTCACATATTCTTTTTCAATATGAGGATAGTTCGAAGGTAACCGCGATCTTTAAACAAAAAGATTAGAGTAATTAAATAGATTTTTTTTTGTTCCATACATAATTTTATAGTGAAATCAGATGGTAAGAATGGACATATAGTTTTACCCCTTAGAAATGATAGCTAGATCCTTTCCATTTTTGAAAACATATAACACGTATTTAAATTGTAGATGATATATATTATTCACTACAAATGAGCTAAACCTCAGCTACTGTGTGTAGGTTTGGTGTTTTTTCCCCCTAAAAATGGTTGAAAAATTAAGGGTGATTCTTTTTCTCTACTAAATGATATGTTAAGAATCTTAAAATATCTGTCAAATGAAAGAGATATGTTCATCAAGATTCGAAATGACTAAATCAAACAAAATTGTATATGTATTACTATGTTGTTGTAATTTTTAGTTTATATCTTTTTGAAAATTACAAAACATGCTCATTTATAGATTATTTGTGACCACCTCCAATAATCTGCGAAAAATAAACTAAATTATGTAAAAGTAAAATTCGAGCAAAACATAAGTAATATTAAAATAATATATTTTTATTTTTGAGAAAAAATAAAAAAAATAATTAAAGTATTTATTCAGTTAGCACCAAATTACTACTAATTAGCCATTGAAATATAGATAGTTCTTGTATATGTATTATAGTTAATGTGTACTATGAAACAATAGATTGGATTTAGCAAATAAGTAAGTAAAATAAATTTATTGTGTCCACATTACTTTAACCAAATTAAGCTATTAGACAGTGTATTAAATTAACCACATATATCCCATGCTCATGATTTTTGTTTGTTTGTTAATTTGTTCATCTTTCTTTTAACTCGTTTAACGCGTGTGCTTGTTTTTATTTTTCATGAAAATTTTATCTGTATCTAGCATTTTCCCACCTCTTATTTATCACTAATATCATGATCTGTCTCGAGAAGAAATCCCATGTCATAAATGTGAGTGCCACTGGTGGTAAATCCTTCAGATAACCCGGAGTCGGAGAAACTGATCAGCATCGAGACTATCAGTTTGCCCACGAAATTGCGAAAAACATCTCGGCACTAGGACTATCAGTTTGCCCACAAAATAGTTCTTTATTTTTTCCAAGAGAAATATGTGGATGTATCATTTATATTCCGCTAACATTTTTTTTATCTGCAACCAGTTGCATCCTTTGACATGCACAGATTCTACATTATATAGTATATACATGTGATGTGAACATTTTCTACCAGTACATATGATCACATGCTTTTACTTTGACACAAATTCAACCATGTTTTTTTTTCCCCTTATAACATGACAAGCTATGCGATTCAGTATGTACGTGATTTTAATTCTGTACCCATCCCCCTCAGTAAGAAAATATGCTTTTACTTTCCTTTACAACAAATTTAAAGAGTGTGTTTCGATTATGTTGTGCTCTGCTTTTTACTTCCTTTCTCTGACTTTCTTTTACCAACTCTGTTTTATAATTGGTTACTATCTCTCCTAAAGGTTAAAACCCAAGACTTGGAAGTAGAAACACGATGTATCGTTGTCGTATGTGATTTGACTCATACCCTATAGATATACATATCGTGTTCTAGGAGATTTGTAGGATATGATTGTTTGAGATTTATATCCATTTCAAATCAATTTACCATTACTACATAAAGATCTGTGATAAGGGTCTAGATATCTTGCTACTTTAAAACTCCGGATTGTGATTTACCATTACTATAGTTTTTATTTCCATTTTTCAAAACAGGTAATATATGGGTGATTCTTTTTCTCTATTACATGATATGTTAAGAATGTTAAGATATCTATCAAATTAAAAGAAATATGTTCATCAAAATGACCAAATCCAACAAAATATTACTACATCAGTTAATTTTTTTTTATTACAGCTACAATTATATATGTATTATACTATATATTATTGTAATTTTTTTTTTGTAAACCTATATTATTGTAATTTTTAGTTTATATCTCTTTTGAAAATTACAAAACATGCTCATTAAAAATAATTTATAAAGATCTTATATTAAAAAAAAATAGTTAAGGTTAGTAAAAATCTCTAGAAAACAATTAAACCCAAATTATGGCGAAATAACGCTTAGCACGATTGTTTTCTCTCCACCAAACAACCGTTGACAATTTCAATAATCTCTAATTTGTATTTGAGCATATAATTTTAATTTCCTTATAATATATATTGCAATCATTCCATTTTTCATTATAAAAACTCAAATCCGAATACCTAAACACATATCTGTCGTTGACTTGTCAAAGAAGAAACAAAACCATTTCTTCATAACAAATGTTGTTCATCGAAATCAAAGCTTGAACCAAACTCAAAACTCAGATTCAAAGATTAGTCTACTATGAGCGGAGACGGAGACAAAGCCACGACGAAGCTAGGAGACGAACAACTAGCAGAGCTCAGGGAGATTTTCCGATCATTTGACCAAAACAAAGACGGAAGTTTAACAGAGCTTGAACTAGCCTCTCTTCTCAGATCTCTCGGTTTAAAACCAAGTCAAGACCAACTCGATACTCTTATCCAAAAAGCCGACAGGAACAGCAATGGAATGATCGAGTTCTCCGAATTCATCGCTCTTGTCGAGCCGGATTTGGTTAAGTGTCCTTATACAGATGATCAACTCAAAGCGATTTTCAAAATGTTTGATCGAGATGGTAATGGTTATATAACTGCTGCGGAGTTAGCTCATTCGATGGCGAAGTTAGGTCATGCCTTGACCGCAGAGGAATTAACCGGGATGATTAAGGAGGCAGATCGAGATGGTGATGGTTGTATTGATTTTCAAGAGTTTGTTCAAGCCATTACTTCAGCTGCTTTTGATAATGCTTGGGGTTAAAGAAAGAAAGGTAAATTAGTTTGAAATATTTGATTTTTTTTTTTTTCAGTTGGAGATTTCTTTTGTTTCTTCCAATTCAAAATCTTTATCTGGAAATATATGTGTGTAGGTGTGATTCCATTGAAAATATTGTGTTGTTTACTTCTCTTTGATGAAAATTTCGATCGCTTGCAGAGGAAGGTATCATTGTTTGGTTTTTGATCATTAGGGCAAGAAACTTTGTTAGCTATCCGTGCGTTTGAATCATAAAGGTCTCTATATCTTCTAATGACAAAAGTAAATTCAGTAATTGACTTGAAAAGAAATATCAAAATTGGTTACAAGAAGGGAAAACAGATTTGTCACCGGGGCAATGGCGAAAAAACTTGGAGCCAGTTAGCCTTCTATCCCTTCTGCAAGAGTGTAGTAATAACCAAATCCAAGAGTTATCACATCAGCTTTAGTCCACCTGTTACATCATCAACAATATCGAGCGGTCCTGCACAAGTACATTTATAAGATTGTCATTCTAAGTGAAGTTGGCGATATACACAAGAAAACTGGAGCTTCTAGGAGAACCGATATGCATATTTTTCTGTGGTTATGGGAAATAACATACGCAGTAAATCTGAATAGTGTTCAACAGAGACTGGTCGAAAGAGGCTACAACTATTAAACTTGTGCGCTTGTATCTAAAATGATATTTGCTACTATATAACTCATCCCTTCTTCTCCATTTAGAAATTTTTAATGCTTTTTAAATACATTGGACTAGATGATAATAACTTACCAATAATAGCCATTACTGTTCTTGAATCTGGAAAAAAAAGAACACAACAAGTATGCACATTAGATTCTTATTTTTGTCAGACTATGTTAAGCAGGATTTGGAGTTTGAGAGCAGCTTTAATCTCAAATTACAGTGACTATGAAACTCACCTGGAGCAATCTGTGTTTTTCCGGCATCTATAGTGATATGAGTTGGTAGGTTAAGGGACTTTGCCTTTGCCTGTCAACAACACTGTTAGACTCTGAAGTTGGAATTATCAAGATAAGACAACTAACAATCCCACAAATGGGGAAGATAACACATGTTTAGTAAACTTACTTGCAAAACCAGCATCTCTTCCTCACTCTCGATCTTAACAACAACTTTTGGCTGCGCACAATTCTCCCATCTGCATCAATTTTTGGTAGGCACAGAAAAACCAAAAAATGTTAATTCCATCAGCAGAATTTAAAAGAAAAGGATTTGAGGTAGAATATGACATGGTGTGGTGTGGTGTACCTGTTCAAGGCTTTTGGTGCCCGCTTAAGGAGTTTTTTGTATATACCTATAGTTGCATGACTGCATAATGCACACAAAATCGAATTACCAACAGAGTTCAAGAAATGGTTGAAACACTAAGAGAAAAGAGAAACGTCTAAAAGTTGAGAATCACCTGCATTGAGCTGCAATCTTCCCTTTACCCATCTTAAGATCATTCCTGACTACCAAAACCTATACCGCCAACAAAAAAGCAAATTCAAACCAAGTCCTCTCATGTTTCCATACAATACAGAGAGAATTAGTTCAGAGTAAGCTTATAAACCATTTTGAATTTCTTGCGGAAATCAACAAGTTTCTCAATCTCGAGAGGTTCCTTGGACTTTGTCTTCTTGTTTCCACTCAAATCCGAATTTACAGTGACAGATTTGGACGAGACAAAGATGTGGCGGGTTAATCGTAGAGTGCTAATGAAATACCCAAGTGCAGCTCCAATAAGTAACGCAGCTAACCACATCAAATCCATCATCCTTCAATAAAAACAAACAAAACGAGAACTTGCATTAACTCAAGCCAAGAGAGAGGTCCATTACCAATAACGTGAACTGTATATTTCCTATCCATAAGATCATTATAGTTGAATCAATGTGTAATAAAAATCTACCAAATTTAGGAATTCATAACGAACAAGTACAGTTATTATACAAGTGAATGGTAACAAAAACTTGTCTACTTGTGCACGAATCTGACATAATTAGTAGCAAGAAGCTACAGAACCCAATTCCATAGCTATAATTTCCCACTAAGACACAATTTTGATCAAACCCTAATGAATTAAAACACAACATGAGAATTTCCGATGAATGGTGAGTAATCGAAAGTACGTCGTGAAACAATACCTTGGTTTTTCCCACGGAGGTGGATAAATCCGGCGGCTGAGAAGTTGAGACCAGTTTTTTTTTTTCAGTCAAGACTTTAATTTAAGCGATAGTTGGTGTTTGGTAACAAGGATATCTCTATCCTTATCGAATATTAAGTCAAAGTTAGGACAATACTCGATACAATTTTGGAATTAAACACAAACAAGAATTAGTAGGGAAAATTAATCACTCAACTTTACGTTAAAAAACCCAAACAAAACGAATGTAATTCCTATACAAATATAATAAAAATTAACAAAGAAACAAATGAGAGAAAAAAAATTGTTCAGTAAAAAAAAAAAAAAAAGCAAAACCGATTGATATTGTCATTAAATGGACACCAAATAGGCCGCAAATTAAGGAATTTCAAAACAAAGTAAAAATATCATACCACATCATGCAATATTGGATGATCTTTTAGCAAAAGACTGCTTATGAACTTCATGAGAGACCATAGCAGCTACGATTTCATTGAAAATATTTGTGGTGTTTGCATATATTGAAATTTCGACATGTTGTAGAGACAATTATCATTGGTAGTTTTGGTTTGATCTCTAATGAAAAAAACTTGTTAACTATGTCCGTATTTGAATCAAAACAAGGTCTTACAAAAGAAACCAAAAGAAATCATCAATACTAAATATAATCATCAAACCAAATATTGTTTTGTATAATCATCTTCTAGTAAGCATCCGTGTCAATTTTAAGAGAATTCTCAAAAATATTTTTAATCACCACACAAATTATGTAATACTAAACCTAAATAATACTAACAAACAAACTTAATAAAGAGACAAATGAGAGAAATAAAAATTATATGGTAAACAAGAAAAAAAAACAAAGAGGTTCAATAGATCATAATCATATTTATGAGATTTCTTATGGTTTGATAAATCAAATAAAAGGTCAAAGGTAGGACAATAGTCAAAACAAATTTGAAATTAAACACAAACAAGAATTAATAGGGAAAATTAATCACTGAACTTTCATTAAAACTAAACACTAATCATGGAATACTAAACAAGGACATCTCAGTTTTTTCTTACATTTTATTAATTTTATAATTGGTATTGTCGAATGGTAACAATAACTTTTTCTGAAATTTATCTCAAAATTTATAGGAAAATAAATTTGAATAGTTAGTGTTTGAACACAAGGATATCTCTATCCTTAGTCGTGTCACCCAATATTTAGTTGAATAAAATTATTCACACAACCAAACATAACCTTAAAGTTAACGCGTTTTCTTACTTTCTCCTTTAATTTTTCTCACTTCAACGACATTGATCTCGTCGTAGATTTTCTTCTTTATTCGCTTTTACCAGATCAACGTTTGATCAATCAAGCTTCACTTCCGAGGTACCTTCGTGAATTCTTCGTTTCTTTGCTAATTATTTCATATTGATACTCTCGACTTCTGTGTATTTGTGATGTTTATTCACTGCTTTTCGCTATAATCTTGATCAATCAAAAGTACTTGTATACGTATTCTTCTGAATCCAAATTAATGTAGATCGTAATTGAAGTTTGGTTTCTTGTGTAAAACCCTAATCTGATTCCATAATTCAAAGTCATTTGTCCGAATTCGATTGCCTAATGACTTCGTTGACTTAATCAAGTGTAAGATAATCACAATTTTGGGGTTTATGTTTTTGTGTTTTGTAGTTGAGGAAGATGAGTAGTGACAATCTAATGGACAAAGTTAGCTTATTTAGTGAGCGTCTCAAGATTGGAGGCTCTGAGGTGAGCAAGAAAGTGAGTGCTGGTGTGAGTTCCATGAGTTTTAAAGTGAAGGAACTTTTTCAAGGTCCTAATCCAACCGATAAGCTTGTCGAGGATGCTACTTCGGAGAATCTAGAGGAGCCTGAATGGGCTATGAACTTGGAAATATGTGATATGATTAATCAGGAGAAGATTAATAGCGTTGATTTGATCCGCGGGATTAAGAAGAGGATCATGATGAAGCAGCCGAGGATTCAGTACCTTGCGTTGGTTTTGCTTGAGACGTGTGTTAAGAATTGCGAGAAAGCGTTCTCTGAGATTGCTGCGGAGAGAGTTCTCGATGAGATGGTTAAGCTGATTGATGATCCGCAGACTGTTGTGAATAATCGGAATAAAGCTTTGATTTTGATTGAAGCTTGGGGGGAATCAACCAGTGAACTTCGCTACCTACCAGTTTTTGAAGAAACTTACAAGGTATGCTGTTTATTTTGAAACTTACCTTATTACTCGACTATGTTGCTAAATTCATCCAGATTAGGAGTCTTATACACTAATTAGCTTGGATTTGTATATGTTTTTCTCTGGTGATTGTGTAATTCTTTACACCCTTTATTTCAATTCTGTAGAGCCTAAAATCAAGAGGTATTCGCTTCCCTGGACGTGACAATGAGAGCTTGGCACCTATTTTCACCCCTCCTCGGTCTTCCTCAGTACCAGAAGTGGACACCACTGGTCTTGCTCAGCCTGTGAATGAAAATGCACATGTGCACTATGATGCTCCTCCTGTACGTAGCTTCACCGTGGAGGAGACAAAGGAAGCTTTTGATGTTGCGAGGAACAGTATTGAACTTCTTTCAACGGTTTTGTCTTCTTCACCTCATCAGGAAGCTTTACATGTAATCCAACTCTAAACATTATAGATATGATCTTTTCCACAAAACGCTGAATCTATGGCATCTGATGTCAAGATCATGGCTTCTTTGCAGGACGATTTGACAACTACTCTTGTACAACAATGTCGTCGATCCCAAACCACTGTCCAGCGAATCATCGAGACATCTGGAGAAGACGAAGCCCTTTTATTTGAAGCCTTGAATGTAAACGATGAGCTTGTGAAAACATTGTCAAAGTATGAAGACTTGAAGAAACCGTCTGCACCATTAGCTGCACCTGAGCCAGCCATGATCCCTGTTGCTGCTGAGCCTGACGACTCTCCCATTCATGTGAAAGATGAAGACTCATTGGTGAGGAAGTCCTCAGGTGGTGGTCGAGGTGATACTACTCATGGGAGTGGAAGCAGCAGCGATGACTTGATGATGGATGATCTTGACGAGATGATATTTGGGAAGAAAAGTTCTTCATCTGATGCTACAACCACTTCTGGAAACGACCCAAAGAAGCAGCACACTCCAAAAACCGATGATTTCATTCGCTTTTGATATGTGTTTTTCTTAGTGAGAATACTTTAGTAGTTGGTGTTTGGGAATAAGAATGATTGAACAGTTTCTCTGTAAGTAAGCTAAAATTAGTCTTCTGCATTGACTTGACATGTGTGATGAGTTTATAGAAGACAATAGAGAGATTAAAAGAGACGATTTGTGACTTTAACTACTTCATCTTCTTGTGTTGATTCATAAATAATGACTTGAATTTTTTTGTCATTACCCATTTTTTTGTTGCTGCGTTATCAAGCTACTGGTATATTGCGCAGATTAATAGCCGCAACTATCTTGCGCACATTTCTCATAGGCTATTTTGGGCACACATGATTCAGACGCTATCTTACACACTTTACTTGACCGCTATCTTGCACACTTCATCATCGCAATTACTCTTCACTCTCCAGAAAAATTTGATCGATTGGGATCGGAGAATCAGATCTTCTAAATGCCGGGAAGAATTCAGAATCGTCATTCATCTAGATTGAGTAGCTTCAGAAACCTAATTCTCGCTATCTTCGCCGGTCTCATAATTCTCGGCATCTTGTGCATTCTCTCTTCTTCCCCGGTACAGACTGCACAGTCGGAGAGGTCCTTCGTCGCCTCGTTGGAGCGTTTTTTGACCGTTAAGGCTCCGAAGCATTCGTTTAGAGATGACACAGTGCGTGGCGAGAGTGACGATCTTGTTAAGAAGCTCGATGATTTGGTTTTCGAGAGAGAGAATCGAGTGTTGAACGAAGATCCGAGTTATCCAGTGGCGTTTCCGGTTAAGGTTTACGTTTACGAGATGCCGAGGAAGTTTACATACGATCTTCTCTGGTTGTTTCACAATACTTACAAAGAGACTTCGAATCTCACCTCTAATGGCAGTCCCGTGCATCGCTTAATCGAGCAGGTTATAATTATCGATCATATCTCTCTCTCTAGACTTGATTATGATTAGGAAGCTGGAATGATTGATTTGGTTGATAGACTTTTTTTTGTAAATTGCAGCATTCTATTGATTACTGGCTTTGGGCGGATTTGATTGCTCCTGAATCTGAAAGGCGTTTGAAAAGTGTTGTGAGAGTTCATCAGCAGCAGGATGCGGACGTTTTCTATGTTCCGTTTTTCACTACTATCAGCTTCTTCTTGTTGGAGAAGCAGCAATGCAAAGCACTCTATAGGGTGTGAGTGAACTTCAATCTAAATTTTCAGCTATCACATATTGGGAGAACATGGTTTTTGGGTTTTTTACCGGTGACATTTTTTGGTCACTTTATAAATGTAGGAAGCTTTGAAGTGGATCACTGATCAGCCTGCATGGAAAAGGTCAGAGGGAAGGGATCACATATTTCCTATTCACCATCCCTGGTCTTTCAAGACTGTCCGCAAATATGTGAAAAAGGCAATCTGGCTTTTGCCAGATATGGACTCCACTGGGAATTGGTAATTATGTATTTCCTTTTATAGGTTTTTGAGACTTTAAAAATGCCCCTTTAGCTATGCTTTATTGATTTTTTTTGTTTGGATTTGACTATGCAGGTATAAGCCTGGGCAAGTTTCACTTGAGAAAGACCTCATTCTTCCTTATGTCCCTAATGTGAATCTTTGCGATGCCAAGTGCCTGTCAGAGAATTTATCGAAGAGGACCACTCTTCTTTTCTTCCGAGGCCGCCTTAAGAGAAACGCTGTGAGATTCATGCTATCTACCACTCTATCATTTTTCTTTGTTCAGTATTATTTTAAAACCGTGTGATGTTCAGTCCATTTTGTTGAATAGCTTAGCTAGCTAGTTGTACATAGGAACATCTGTTAAGAACAACATTGACTTCTTTTTTTTTTTTAATTAGAGGTCACTTTGTTATTATTATCATCTAGGCGATCTTGCATTTTCATCCAGTAACAATTTTGTTTTCCTATTCGGATAAGATTACTTTGGTAGACGAGGAAATTGTGATGCATTCTTAGTTCTCCTCAACCTTGTTGTAAGATGACTATGAATTTTCCTAGGGAGGAAAAGTGCGTGCCAAACTCGGTGCAGAGTTAAGCAGTGCTAAAGATGTGATCATTACAGAGGGAACTGCTGGAGATGAAGGGAAATTGGCTGCTCAAAAGGGCATGCGAAGGTAAAGTCTGAGATGTTTTGAGATAATTTCTGTGGTACATGTTTTTGCTCCTCTTGTAACTACGTGTATCGTCTATCAGATCATTGTTTTGTCTGTGTCCTGCTGGTGACACACCATCATCTGCGAGACTATTTGATGCCATAGTCAGTGGTTGCATACCAGTTGTAGTCAGCGATGAGTTGGAGTTTCCTTTTGAAGGACTGCTTGACTACAGGAAGGTTTGTCTGAGATTCCCTTATCCTAATTTTTTCTGATGCATTGACTGATAACATCGGTATATGTTATACTTAGGATTCTTCATTTTTTGTTTCTCTGTTTCTTTTTCCACCATCAAGAGCAATCTATAGCACACTTTTTTCCTTGAAAAGTAATGGAACAAGAAAACAAATAATAATGTCTTGTCAGTAGTATCGTGCAGCATGTGAGAATGTTGGTTTTCATTAATTATTATATCCCGTCACATTGCTTCTGTAGTTCACATTCAAATCATATTGGTGTCTGGAAGATGCATATGCTGAGTAATTTGATCAAATTGCTACGGTAGTTGTGCATATGGATGGGAAATAAGAGCTTTTATAATTATACTTATTTCTCCTGTTATTTCTCTCTCAGACTGCTGTGATAGTTTCGTCCAGTGATTCTATCCAGCCTGGTTGGCTTGTCAATCATCTGAGAAGCCTTAGTCCCTCCCACATCAAGCACTTACAGAAGAATCTAGCTCAAGTAAGTAAATATCTTTCTTTACCTTCACCATTCGACACAAAAAAGGGCTTTATAAGGTGTTTACATTTTGTGTCCAGTATTCGCGGCATTTCCTATATTCCAGCCCCGCTCAGCCTTTAGGTCCAGAGGACTTGACATGGAGAATGGTATGAAGCTATCTCTATTCTAATATCATCTTGCTATTACCAACCTCTAAAGCACTCGTACAGCATATTCTGGTTACTACTTCTGATTGATTCTGGTTAACCCCAAGACTGAATTACCGCACTATTGAGTTTCATGTTCTCAACTCAGTCTTTTGTTCATTTAATCACTCGTTGGTTTTCAGTAGATTGCACTTTTACTGTCTAAAACATTTGAGAGAATCTTGATGTTGTTGTTGTTGCAACAAACAGATATCAGGAAAAGTTGTGAACATGAAGCTTCACACAAGGAGATCTCAGCGTACGGTGAGAGGAAGTCGGAATATTTGTAGATGCGACTGCTGGCAACCCAACTCCACAGTCTCGAATCCTTAGGCTAGGCTGTTGTAATTTGATTTCAGATGTTGCCATGTTGGATCTTCAGTTTTTCAACTTAGGAAATTTCTCTATCTGTTAGGAATAGAATGAAGCCGAATGTGATTTGGATTGGTTTGATATGGTTCAGTTTTAATATGGTTTGTAATCTTTAGTTTGAATCGAATTAATTAATCTTTTGCGCGTTTTTGAACTGAGATAATGAACACAATTTCCATAATTGTCGGTAAAAATCTCCAAAATAGCCTCAACTTTCCCTTTCGTCTCCGCTCTTCTGCCCTAAATTTGAAGTGTGAAGAGTAGTTGCCATTCTCAGTGACGAAGTTACGATTGGACTCTCTCGGTTGTGGCGCGTCTTCTTCGTTCATCAGCTTTGCTTCAGGAGGTTTCGATGGAGCTGAACCCACATTCTTACCAGTGCTTAAACGTCTTCACATCGAGTTGGAGAGGTTTATTTGTGATGATAAGCTTGAGTTGCTTCTGCCTTGTTTCCCTGTCCTGGAGGAATTACAGTTGTGTGATATTTTGTGGGTAGATGGGAATGAAACCGTGTCAAGTGCAACGCTCAGAGAGCTTTGTATCAACGCACTCGGTTCTCGAGGGGCTCTAAACCAAAAGAGAATTTCTTTCGATACCCCGAGTGTGCGTCACTTTTTCTATTCCGATTTTGTTGCAGCGGACTATCCATTAATTTACAGAGCTAAGAAAAGACCTTAACACGTCTATACGTATGTTGATGATGATAGAAGAGTACAACAAGATATATATCAGACTGCAAGGTCGATCTACTGATGACTCCCCGCTTGTGTGAGAAGTGGTCTACGCAATGGAGAGCATAGGTAGTTGGTCCCAAGTCCCTTAATTTGATTAATTTGGCTTGAAAACCGGTCTTAAACCAAAACCAATAGCCAAACGTTATCTGTTTTTATCACAGAATGTTTCAAATCACTGACTCTCGTCAAATTATATGGGAAACATGAACCATAAACTAGAAAATATCTTTCAAATGGCTGAAAATCTCTCAAGTAAATAATTAAACTTATTATATGACCTCTTCATCACTCGCCTCTTGTCCCATTGCCCTTCCCACAGTCTTTTGTCTTTTGGGAGAAGAATGTGTTGTGGATTTGCTCTCAATAAACCCCTCATCAGCAAGACCATTCTCCCAAGCTTTCACAAGATTTTCGAAGTAGGTTTTGTTTACTCTAGTCAAATCAACTAGTTTCGTTCGGAAATCATCGAAACTTGTGGTTGGAACAACAGTTTTGTCTATAGAGATAAAGAGCTCCAACTCCTTCTCTGCACAATGATGAAGCTTCTCTAAAGCTGTTTCAGCCTCCCCTTGCAAATACTCGAAAAACTCTTTCTTGGCTTTTTGGTTTTCGGGTAGGTAGTATCCATATGCGTATGTCCACTTCAACACCCTCCTACATTCGATGATCTGAAGCCATGCCTCGACCGTGAACTGAAGCTGACTCTCTGATGTGCTCTGTCTTCGACTAAGCTTCTTAAGCTGCACCGATTGCAGATTCTCCAGATCTTTTATAGCCCTTTTCCTTGACGCTTCGTTGTTTGCCCATCTTTCATAATAATGCGTGTATTTGACTAGTGCATTTGCCACCCTTTGCCTAATATTTTCAGTCTCATCATCCTCAGCAGGCTTATCGTCAGGCTTATAGTCGTTGCAAGCGTAGTGATCATCAGTTGCTTTAAGACAAATCCAACAAAAATGATACCCACAAGGCTGTGAGCATCTCATATGGTTACAACCCTGGTTCTTCTCAATCTGACGTTTGCATTTAGGACAAGGCTTAGTGTTCACAAGTATCCAATTTGTGTTCTCGGATTCATCATTGTTCTTGAATATCCATTTGGCCACCGTCTCACAATCAACAGGACGGTGAGCTTCTTCACTACAGTTCCAGCAAAAACTATTCGTGCACAAACAAGAAACATCGTAGTAGTTTTCACTTCCATTTGAAAGATCTATAGCGTAGTCGCATCCCGGTGATGGACACCACTTTATCTTCTTCTTTCCACCATTGTCTTCGACGTAAGACCTAAGAAGAAACCTATAATACTTCTCCTGATCTTCTTCCTCCTTAGTAAACCTAAAGATCAAATCTTGACCAACCGCGGCAGAACAAGAAGGCTCAGGACATTTAACCTTAAGACAACCTAAACCATCGCTGAATTTCGACGCGATATAACCTGTCCAACAAGTAACGCAATAAGGATGACCACAAGAAACCGATGCAATCTCCTTTCGACTATATGATTCAAAGCAAATCCCACAATCAGTTTCAACTCCATTACTACCATAGTTATCAATCACTGGCTCCTTGAATATACCAACGAGTTTACGGACTCTGTCTTCGTCAGTAAACCATTCATCTTCGATTTTACTAACACTCCAATGATAGTGAATAAGCAGAGCAATGGATTCCACTTGAGTTATACAGAGAATAGAAGAAACACGTTCGATATCGTCTTTTTGACGCTTGCGAATTTCTTCTTCCTTGAGAACCACGTAACTTACCTTACTAGATTGATTCTGTATCGAATCGTCTTCCATGTCGAATCCTTCATCAGAATCTCCACCATCATCGTTGTCGCTGAGATAATTATACTCTCCTGAGTCCATATCGTCATCATCATCGGAATAACTCATGGTCGGATGGAAAAAAAAAACCTAAAACGATTTTTAAGATTTATCAGAAGGCTAAATCCCTCCAGTATCTTTATATCTTATGCATATTTCCTCAAAATCCTTTCCTACATATGTATTGGTGGAGTGAATTAAGGGATACAAAATATCATTTAATTCAACCATTAACTATGTAAAATTTATATATATGTAAAGGATGTAAATCTTAATTTACAAATATTCATTGAATATTACTAATATAAATCTACTAATATACATTTTACAAATTTAGATTTAGCTAAAATATTTTGTTCTATATAATGTGCGGTTGATACAACAAAATTTTGTTAGCTAAAATGTAATATTCTACTATGCATACAACATTAAATTTCATATTAATTATTTTCACTGTATCAAACTAAATTTGATTTATCAAAATTTATTAATATATGCATATAGTTTCCGTTTAAATAAAAAAAATATTTTAGAAATTTTTATTAGTATATGAAATATTATCTTGTATAGGTTTTATTTTTTATACTCTAGGTTTAGTTAGAATTAAAATCAGTACTATATACTTATGGTTTAGGTTTTTGGATATCTTAAATGAGTATTACGTGGGGTTAAATTAAACTATTAAATCAATGTAATATCACAACCAACAAAAAAAAAAAAAAGGATAACAATTTAAATTTATCATTAAACTGCAAAAAAATCTCGATAATAATAGGGATCCTTAACTGAAAAATACCAAATTACATACATAAACCTTATTGAGTATATTATGGAAATACTACATCCTGAAAAAATAATAAACAATTATCACATTTAGAATTCTTTTAATATTTTTATTCATATACAATATATACCATAATCTTTTTATGCAATAAGGACAACAAGATGAATTCTAATAAAATTCTAGTCTTTTTTCAAAATATGAATGCAATAATATGTTTTATTCAAACTAATGAAACACAAACAAAAACTTAAATCTTTTGGAAAATATGTTTTATTAGGTCTGATTCTTTAAACAAAATATGTTTTACTACATTATACAATTTAATATAAAAAATAAATATGGTCTACAAACATGTTAAGACATTAGTGTTGTGTACATCAGTACATAAATATATGATACAAATATTTATAAATATGAAATAGTCATACCACTATGTATTAAAATGGTATATCAGTACCACTTTAATACAAATTACCAATCAAACTCAGTACAAGTACATAAAAATTTGCCTAGCTAACTTGGATTAGTAATAAAATAATAATAATCTTCCATAAAAGGAAGCGTGAAAAGTCTTATAAAGATCTTAACTTACGGAACCTAGTTAGGCCCAATAAGATCTCAACTTTGATTAAAAAAGCCCAAACGAATCTCTGAATTGTCAAATCATATTCATTCAAATTATAAGCGTGAAAGTCTCTCCTCTTTTTATAAACAGTTCCGCCGATTCCAAATTTCGAAGCTTTCAGAGAAAAAAACATGGAGAATCGTTCAGACACAACAGAGAGTTCTTCACAGATTTTGGGCAGTCGTGATTTTCAACCTCCACTAGACCGCGACACAATCGTTATGGTTTCTGTTCCGACCTCACCGGAATCTGAAGATGTAAGATCGAGTCCAGTTAAAGATAAGGAGATGGAAACTACTATGGTTTCGGAAAAGGAAAGAGGTTCGACATCAAATGGAGATAAAGTAGAAATTCCTTTTAAGGAAATTATTGAAGCTTTGATTCGAAACTCTGGTGAGGAAGTGAGAGGAGAAAAGGGTCAAAAACAGAACTGTGTTGAGATGTTGAAATCAATTGGATTAAAGTTTCCTTAGTACAAGTTTTGGGTTCTTCTTGTTAGTTTTTGAGTAGTAGAGAAGACATCATCATCTTCTTCTCAAACTTGTATTGTATTTTTTTTGTGACGTTTGAATTGAAGAATTTGACAAAACATTACACACAAAATTCCTTTAACTAGTCTAAATATTGAAAACTAAATACTTGTATATTGTTAGCAGTGTTAATTAAGGACCTAATTAACATACAAAACGTAATTTATGAATGTGTAGACATTAGTACCAAAACACCCTTAACTTCAACACTCTCCCTTTCTTCTTACTACCGAGCTCAGTGAAACTTTGCAATTTTCCGGTGTTGGATTGTTAGTTTTGGTCTATGTACGAAGGTAAATGCCCATGTGAACTCTAATCTTCTTTTGCTTTCGAGTGTGCAATTTGAATTTTAAACTCTGTACTTATATCTTCTTCTCACTGATTGTATTTGGGTCTCAGAATTAATTTGGTCTTGGTGGGTTTTTTCCGTTTGGTTGATTCAAGAAGATGGATATGTTGAGTAGTCTACCAGATGATGTTTGTTTCCTCACCATAAAGGAGGCTGCTTTGACATCTGTTCTGTCTAAGAAATGGCGACATCTGTTTGCATTTGTCTCAAAAATCGAGTTTGATGCTCTGTCTTTCTTCATCCGGAAGAGGGTAAGCGAGAAAGAGAAGGGATTCTTCAGAGCTTCATGGGTTTTGTGGATAGAGTGTTAGCTTTACAAGGTGATTCCCACATTGAGAAATTTCCACTCAAGTGTAAAACCGGTGTTTGTCCACTCGGTGTGAATCGTTGGATATGTAATGTGGTGAAGCGTGGTGTTTCGGAGCTTTATCTAAGCCTTGGTTTCGAAGAGGATGTACGTTATCTGCCTCAAGAGATGTTTGTCCGTCCTACACTTGTTATCCTGATAATAGATTGTGAGTTTGGTGTTGATTGGTGGGTTGGAGCTAAAGGTACCTTCTTACCAATGCTTAAAAGTTTTAGTATTATCTCGGATAAGATTATTTGTGATGGTAAGATGCAAATGCTTCTTCCTTGTTTCCCTGAGCTTGTGGAATTGAACATGAATGTTACAAAGTGGACAAATTTGGATGAAACATTCTCAAATGCAACGCTTAAGAAGATACATATCAGCGCCATGGGCTCCTATGGCTTTCAGAATCTAAAGAGTATTTCTTTTGATGCTCCAGATCTGTATATCTTTACTTACTCGGATTTAGTTGCGGACGACTATCCAGTTGTTAATATGAAGAATTTGGTTAAGGCTCGAATTGCCTTTTTAGTAGATGAATATCAAATTGAAGCTCCAAGTGATGATGATGTTCTCCTATTCCGCAATGTGGTGAAGCTCATGAATGGCATACGAAATGTTTGGGAACTTCACTTGTTTTCTAATACTCTCGAGGTCAGTTCTCTGTCTTCTTCTTCTTTCTGGTCTAGTTGTGAAACATTTCTTTCAGAATGTCCAGTTGGGTTTCAGGTGCTCTCTCTTTGCAGTGAACCGATGCCGGTGTTTAACCATTTCAAAGTTTTAACTATTGTCAATACTCGAGGATGGCAAGCAATGGCAGTTGTTCTAAAGAAATGTCCACGTTTGGGTATTCTAACTATTGAGGTAGAATTATAACCCATGAAACTAATTGTGGACAAAGCACGTGTGATAAATTGTCTAGTTTCTGCTCTCAGGGTCTCTTGCACGGTGTGACAGATAAATGCTGGGATGTTTGTGACTGCATTGCTCGGGAGGACAAAGGCTCTTCGCTCACATCATGTCCAGTAGAAATTCTGAAGATTGAGGGGTTTAGTGGAACAATGAGAGAGATGGGCATGATAAAACATTTCTTGGTCCACTTTCCGTGTTTGAAGGTGATGAAGGTCTTTACCGGAAAGAATAGTTGTATCGAGTTGATGAGAGATGATCCGAAAAATGTATAAACTTATGTTCAAGATTATGGAAGAGTACAACAAGTTATCGAGTTGCAAAGCGGCGCACTTGTTAAAGGAGTGAAATACAGCAATGAAGGGACTCTGAAGAACAAAGTACGTTTGTTTAATTTTGGCTTGTAAACTGTCTCAAACCAAACCAAGCTATTTAATGGTTTAGTTGGTTCGGTTTTATGGTTGTGAGATATACGTATGTACCTATGTCACACCTCTATGTGTTTCTGTTTTGTTATTAAATTAATCTCAAATCTAATTAATTAATTAATCTTAGACGATAATAATTTTGGTGAACCTCCTTACTTGCTCCCCATAACACATGCGTGATTGACGCTTTTGACGGACTGTATATACATACACACACAATCACACGTTAAATCAACCTAAATAGTGCGACAAAATGGATTAACATAAGATATCATTTTACTAATGAAATCCCCAAAATACCCCTACATTCCGCGTACACTCCTATTTTCTTTATTTTTTTAATATAATTCGTCCGCGTTATTACAATAAAAATAAATAAGATTCTCTTCTTTCACCTTGTCCGAAGAGCTCAAATTAAAAAAAAGTGAAAAAAACATAATTTGTTTTTTCTCAGCCGGTTTCTCGCCGGCGTTTTGACAGTGGTCGTCTCTGTTAATATTTCTCTAAAAACTTAATATTTCAGTTAAATTTAACAAAGAAGCAGAGATCTCTGGATCTCTTTTTTTTCATTCTCTTCTCAATCCAATTTTTTTTATACATTTTGTGAGATCTCTGAATAATTAAAAAAATGGGTAATAGTTGCCATCATAACGTGTATTAGTAAAGCACTAGTAGTGCTGATGTATTTGGTAACACGACTAAGTCCGTTCCTCGTCTCTTCTTCTTCTCTCTATTTTCTCAGATGTTCATAACCAGTTTGGGTAACACGACTTCATTTGATTCTTTCATACAACATTTTTCAATTTAAAGAAACCCTTTTTATTCTTTCAAATATCTCTTTGGTGAAGATCTGCAAGCTTCTCCTTCCTCTGTTACAGACTCTTAAGGTACTACTACTATAATATTTTACTTTATTTTGTTGTTGTGTTTGTGATGTTGAAGGATCCAGTTCGAGTTTTGTGATTTTGTTTTCGATTGTTTAAATGGGTTCTTAGAGATATTTGTGGATTTCAAATGTTTGATACTTAGCTACTGATTTCGATTTCCCTTTTTCTAGCTTGAGATTTAATGTTCTGTTTTTAGAACAATGATCATTGTCTTTTTTTTTATGTCTTTATGAAGAGTTATGATGAGATTTATTATGGTCCAAGCTTAGATCCATTGATGTTCTGTTGATGTGTTCTGCAAATTGTGTGTTGTCTTTTAATACATGATCTGTTTAACATTATTGCTTTTTCTTGCAGGATCTGCCGGCTACAAAGTCCGGTGGATATTAGACAATGGCGTCTAATAATCATTTCACAAACAGTAGATCCAATTTATCAATAAACTCTGATGCTGCTGAAGCTGCTAGGCACCATCAGGCTGTGCCTCCCTCTGTGACATTTGCTAGGAGGACTTCTTCTGGACGATATGTCAACTACTCGAGAGATGATCTCGATAGCGAACTTGGAAGTGTGGATTTTACTAACTATACGGTTCAGATTCCTGCAACTCCGGATAATCAGCCTATGGATATGTCCATCTCTCAGAAGGTGGAGGAGCAGTATGTTTCCAGTTCGTTGTTCACAGGCGGGTTTAACAGTGTGACTCGGGCTCATCTTATGGACAAAGTGATTGAATCGGAGACTACTCATCCGCAGATGGCGGGTCAGAAAGGTTCGTCTTGCGCGATTCCCGGGTGTGATGTGAAGGTGATGAGTGATGAGAGAGGTCAAGATCTTGTTCCTTGTGAATGTGATTTCAAGATTTGTAGGGATTGCTTTATGGATGCTGTTAAAACGGGCGATGGGATGTGCCCTGGGTGTAAGGAGCCTTACAGGAACACAGATTTGACGGATTTGGCTGATAGCAACAACAAGCAGCGGGAGCAACGGCCTATGCTTCCTCCCCCATCGGGTGGCTCGAAGATGGAGAGAAGATTGTCGTTGATGAAGTCGACTAAGTCGGGTTTAATGAGGAGTCAAACAGGTGATTTTGATCACAACAGGTGGTTGTTTGAGACCAGTGGGACTTACGGTTATGGAAATGCATTCTGGACAAAAGACGGAAATTTTGGGAGTGAGAAGGACGGAGGTGGCCATGGTATGGGGCCGCAGGATCTGATGAGTAGACCGTGGAGACCTCTTACTCGGAAACTGCAGATTCCTGCAGCTGTTATTAGTCCTTACAGGTGAAAAAAGTTTCTTCTTATTCCAATATATCACAGTTTGTTTAAACTTTCACTAACACATTTTGTTATCTCATGCAGGCTTTTGATATTTATTCGAGTCATTGTTCTTGCACTGTTCTTGATGTGGAGGATTAAGCACAAAAACGAAGATGCAATATGGCTATGGGGAATGTCTGTAGTTTGTGAGCTTTGGTTCGCCTTTTCGTGGCTTCTTGATCAGCTTCCAAAGCTGTGCCCGATTAACCGAGCTACGGATCTCAATGTACTCAAAGAAAAATTTGAAACACCTACACCGAGCAATCCGACAGGGAAATCTGATCTCCCGGGACTCGATATGTTTGTATCTACAGCAGATCCGGAGAAAGAACCTCCTCTTGTCACTTCCAACACTATTTTATCGATTCTTGCTGCTGATTACCCCGTCGAGAAGCTTGCTTGCTATGTTTCAGATGATGGAGGAGCGCTTTTGACATTTGAAGCCATGGCTGAAGCAGCAAGTTTTGCAAACATTTGGGTTCCTTTTTGTCGTAAGCACAATATCGAGCCAAGGAATCCAGATTCATACTTCAGTCTGAAGAGAGATCCTTACAAGAACAAGGTGAAGGCTGATTTTGTTAAGGATCGAAGAAGGGTGAAGCGTGAGTATGATGAGTTTAAGGTTAGGATCAATGGCTTGCCTGACTCGATCAGGCGCCGTTCTGATGCTTATCACGCTCGGGAAGAGATTAAGGCCATGAAGCTACAGAGGCAGACCAGAGACGATGAACCTGTAGAGCCAGTCAAGATTCCTAAAGCTACATGGATGGCTGACGGTACTCATTGGCCTGGTACTTGGATAAATTCTGCCCCTGATCATTCCCGGAGTGACCATGCTGGTATCATTCAGGTACATTTCGGTTCATTTCAGTTATTTCAGGTTTTCCTGTTTTTTTATTCAAATTTGTTTGGTTTATATGCCACCTCTAAGATCAATGTTCATTTTGTTTCATATTTTTATAAATGCAGGTGATGTTGAAGCCGCCAAGTGATGAGCCATTACATGGAGTATCTGAAGGGTTCTTAGATCTTACAGATGTTGACATTCGTCTACCGCTTCTTGTTTATGTTTCGCGTGAGAAGCGACCGGGATATGATCATAACAAGAAAGCAGGAGCTATGAATGCATTGGTCCGAGCTTCTGCAATTATGTCCAACGGTCCATTCATACTCAATCTTGATTGTGACCATTACATCTACAACTCTCAAGCTCTAAGAGAAGGAATGTGCTTCATGATGGATCGAGGCGGTGACAGGCTTTGCTACGTTCAGTTTCCTCAACGGTTTGAAGGTATTGACCCGTCTGATCGATATGCAAATCACAACACTGTCTTCTTTGATGTGAACATGAGAGCACTTGATGGTTTGATGGGTCCTGTTTATGTTGGGACGGGTTGTCTCTTCAGAAGAATCGCGCTGTACGGATTCGATCCTCCTCGTGCTAAAGAACACCATCCTGGATTCTGCAGCTGCTGCTTCTCTCGCAAGAAGAAGAAAACTAAAGTCCCTGAAGAGAACCGATCTTTGAGAATGGGTGGCGACTCGGATGATGACGAAGAATTCAATCTTTCTTTGATTCCAAAGAAATTCGGAAACTCGACTTTCCTTCTTGATTCCATTCCAGTTGCGGAGTTCCAAGGCCGTCCTCTTGCTGATCACCCGGCTGTGCAAAACGGAAGACCACCTGGCGCTCTCACCATTCCACGTGAGCTTCTCGATGCAACAACTGTTGCGGAAGCCATAGCAGTCATCTCTTGTTGGTATGAAGATAAAACTGAGTGGGGAACTAGGATTGGTTGGATTTATGGATCAGTCACGGAAGATGTGGTCACAGGCTATAGAATGCATAACCGAGGCTGGAAGTCTGTCTACTGTGTGACAAAACGTGATGCTTTCCGTGGCACAGCTCCTATCAACTTAACGGATAGGCTTCACCAGGTTCTTCGATGGGCAACTGGCTCGGTTGAGATCTTTTTCTCGAAAAACAACGCCTTTCTTGCCAGCCCAAGAATGAAAATCCTCCAGAGAATTGCTTACTTAAACGTTGGTATCTACCCCTTCACATCATTCTTCCTCATTGTCTACTGTTTCCTCCCGGCGCTCTCCCTCTTCTCAGGACAATTCATAGTGCAAACACTCAACGTCACATTCCTCTGCTACCTCTTGATCATCTCCATCACACTCTGCTTACTTGCTCTCCTCGAGATCAAATGGTCAGGAATATCACTCGAGGAATGGTGGCGAAACGAGCAGTTCTGGCTCATTGGAGGAACAAGTGCTCACTTGGCTGCGGTTATCCAAGGATTGCTCAAAGTGGTAGCTGGGATCGAAATCTCATTCACGTTGACATCTAAATCAGGAGGAGAGGATGTAGACGACGAATTCGCCGATCTCTACGTTGTGAAATGGACATCACTCATGATCCCACCGATTACAATCATGATGGTGAATCTAATAGCCATCGCGGTTGGTTTCAGCAGGACAATATACAGTGTGATACCTCAATGGAGTAAGCTAATTGGAGGAGTGTTCTTCAGCTTTTGGGTGTTGGCTCATCTTTATCCCTTTGCCAAAGGTCTCATGGGAAGAAGAGGAAGAACTCCAACCATTGTTTATGTCTGGTCTGGACTTGTTGCCATCACCATTTCTCTTCTTTGGGTTGCCATTAACCCACCAGCTGGTTCCACTGAAATTGGAGGATCATTCACTTTCCCATGATTATAGGTTTGGTCTCATCAAAAACTCAAATCATTACATGTATTGTTGTTACATTCCTGTTATTGGAAAAAGTACAGATTCACCAAGAGAAAGCATATGAAGCATGAAGAATGGCCAAAGATTCCTCTCATTGTGTATCTTTTTTTTGTTGTTGGAAAAGGACATTTTTTTAATTTGTCTCTTTGAAATTTTGTAATCTTTTGATCTGTTGATGAAATTATGTAATGTTGTTACTGTTAATCTTTTATAATATTCATTCATTTACGAACTTTAAGAACCAAGACTATCGGATAAATTGGCCTAACCTAAACCGGTAAAATTAGCCGGAACCGGTATGTTAATTTTGTCCCGCCGAGAAACCCTACCAAAACCTTGAGCAAGGTTTTTCTCTCTATGGCAATAGATATTTGATTCGGCTTCTTCGAATTTCTTCGTCTCCAAGCCAATTTCTTCTACATAAATCGTTTCTTGAATATTCTCGAAGAACCCTAAGTTTCATCATGGCTCAGAAATGTGCGATTGGGATAATTTCAGCCCTAGCAGCTACGGCTTCTCTTGCGAAATCGAAAGTCGCTGCTGCTGATGGAGGACCTTTCACTTTCCCTGGATTAT
Organism: Aurinia saxatilis; assembly: GCA_900406295.1. Classification (NCBI taxonomy): domain Eukaryota; kingdom Viridiplantae; phylum Streptophyta; class Magnoliopsida; order Brassicales; family Brassicaceae; genus Aurinia; species Aurinia saxatilis. Next base: position 8,077 of record OVAP01000011.1, on the reverse strand, counting down.
CTACTTCCGCGAATCCTCCTCAGGCTGCTTCTTCTAATTCTCCGTCACTATCGTCGTCGGCGGCGGCTGGTGAAGGATCTAAAGCTCCTCCGAAGGCGAGGAATGATAATCCGAGGACGAGTTCCAGTGGTTTCGATCCGGAGGCGTTGGAGCGTGGAGCTAAGGCCTTGAGTGAGATTAACAAATCCTCTTACGCCAAAAAGGTCTTGAATTTTTGCATTTGGTTGTGAAAAAGCTTTGAATTTTACTGAATTGTACATCTTACTGAATTTTTAGGGAACTGAAATCTTAGTGATGGATTTTGTATTAAGATGCTATTAAGAGACAGGATTTTGCCTAAAAAATGGTGGAAATCTAATTTGGATTTCAGAAATCTAATTTTGGAATGGTGTGTGTGTTTGGTTCTTGTAGGTTTTTGAAAGTATTAAGCAGCAAGAAGAGACGAAGCAAGCTGAGTTTTCGGCGAAAGCTCAAGAATATAAAGCTATGCAAGCCCAAGCTGAAACTGTGAGATATTACTAACCTTGAGTTCATTTTCTAACTTTTTAGATATTTGGTCTGTTTGTGTATAATATTTGTGGATTATGGTGTTACGACTATGCTATCTAAGACTAATGAAAACGAGTTAGTTTACCACCTGCGGCTAAAGATATAACTGTTTTGCTGTCTTGTGACTAAACCTGTGTTCGCTATATCCATCAGTGATCACTATGAGACACTTGGCAGTAAAGTTGTGTTCCTGACATTTTATATTTTACAGGAGAGGCAAAAGGTACTATACGAGGAGCAGAAAAAACTTGCTCAGCACCAAGCACAGACAAAATCGCAGATGGCCCGTTATGAGGATGATTTGGCAAGAAAGAGGCTGCAGGCATGAAACTCTAGAAAGATTTTTTTAATACTGGCAATTTATTGTCTCTCTCTAACAGCTTTTGTTGTCTATATTCTACAGGCTGAGAACGAGTTCCATAGAACAAGAAATCAAGAACTTGTGAAAATGCAAGAAGATTCGGCAGTTAGGCAGGAGCAAGCTCGACGAGCTACTGAGGAACAGATCCAGGCACAGAGACGTCAAACTGAGAGGGAGAAGGCCGAGGTTGAACGTGAGACAATCAGGGTCAAAGCTATAGCAGAAGCGGAAGGGAGAGCCCATGAAGCAAGGCTTGCTGAAGATGTAAACAGGAGAATGCTTGTTGATCGTGCAAACGCAGAAAGAGAGAAATGGATAGCTGCCATAAACACTACATTTGATCATATTGGAGGTGCGATATTAGTTGCATGCATGGAATTCTTTGAGTAGACCTTAGATATCACATATTGGCATTAGAGTCTTAATGCTCATGTGCCATGAATTAGTGATTTGAATAGATGTATGCCCTTTATGCTAATCTATTCTTGGCTTTTCCCTTCCTTACTGATTATTAATTGAAGGCCTGATCGTTTTTAGCAGGTGATTGACACTTTACTCTTGTTTTCCTAGGCGGATTGCGTGCAATTCTCACAGATCAAAATAAACTGATTGTTGCTGTTGGGGGTGTCACCGCTCTCGCAGCTGGAATCTACACAACAAGGTAAAGAGATTTTTAGTCCGAAGGTTGATTTTTTATTATTTTGCCATAATCGGGAGTTCTGGTCGCTGAAAGGTTTATGAAGTAGCTAAGAAGTTTTTCATTTTACATTTCTTGGTTATGCTTCTTAGTTTACCTGTGAGTCAGCTGTTCTACAATACTGGAATATAAACATAGCTGGCTGCTAAATTGCTTGTTGCAGAGAAGGTGCAAAGGTTGTTTGGAGCTATGTGGACAGAATCTTAGGACAACCATCCTTAATCCGAGAATCATCAAGAGGCAAGTACCCTTGGTCTGGTTCACTTTCTCGTGCAATGTCCACATTGCGCGGTAAGGAGGCGGCTTCCAAAAATGGAAAAGGTCTTGGTGATGTTATTTTGAATCCTTCTCTAAAAAGGAGAATTGAACACCTAGCTATGGCTACAGCCAACACAAAATCCCACCAGGCTCCTTTTCGGAATATGCTTTTCTACGGTCCTCCAGGAACAGGAAAAACAATGATGGCCAGACAGTTGGCTCTTATGTCTGTATGTATTCTTTCCATATAGATTTGAGTTCTTACAAACAAAATTATATGTGACACCAGAATGGACGATGGAGTCTGTAGCATATACAGTTAGGACAGTATTAGAAGTTGGTGGTTGCTGTGTTTTCCATAATTGCATCTGAATGTTGTATTTGAGCTATTAATTCTAGGTCGTTCATGGGCTTCTCGAGTTTTATAATTCTTAACTTTTATAACTTGTGTAGGGTATGGATTATGCTCTGATGACTGGTGGAGATGTTATTCCGCTTGGACCTCAGGCTGTTACAAAGATTCACCAACTGTTTGATTGGGGCGAAAAGTCTAAGAGAGGCTTATTGCTTTTCATTGATGAAGCTGATGCATTTTTGGGCGAGTAAGTGTGATTACTCATTTATAGTTACCTGGTTGACTTCAACCAATGTATCTAATTTACTGGCAGATCGTTTTTAACTCTTGTGTTTTTGTTTTGATCAACAGGAGAAACAAAACATACATGAGTGAAGCCCAAAGGAGTGCGTTAAATGCTTTTCTCTATCGCACGGGCAATCAGTCCAGAGACATTGTCATAGCACTTGCCACAAACCGACCAGGTGACCTAGACTCAGCTGTGGTAGACCGTGTCGATGAGGTTCTTGAATTCTCCTTACCCGGAGAAGAGGAGCGGTTCCAGCTCATAAAACTCTATCTAGAAAAGTACATAGCTCAGGCTGGTCCAAGAAAGCCCGGTCTCTTCCACCGCCTCTTCAAGAAAGAGCAGCCGAAGATTGAGATAAAGGGTGTCACAGAAGAGCTCTTAAAGGAAGCGGCTGCAAAAACCGAAGGATTCTCAGGTAGAGAGATTGCGAAACTGATGGCGAGTGTTCAGGCAGCTGTTTATGGAAGTGAGGACTGTGTGTTGGACTCTACTCTTTTCAGAGAGGTTGTGGAGTACAAAGTTGCAGAGCATGAACAAAGGAGAAAATTTGGTGGAAGCGACTCGAAATGAAATTTATATATTAGTTAAACAACTGGTTTCTCACCTTTACACTTTTGGGAAGAGGTAGAAAAGAAGTCTCAAACTCTGCAGGGTTGTTTCAGAGGTTTAGGGAAAAATCTGATTCTTATTATTTCTCCTTTTTGGTCGAGGAGAGGTTTTGTACCTTGTGTTATTGCTTTAAAATGATTTTCTTTAGCAGAGCTCATACTATAGCTGGAATAAACTTCTTAGATTTTTTAATCACTATGAAGTATGAACTACCATGATCTGTGTACAAAAACCTTAAAACTTAAGGCTCGTAACAGATATGGAAACCGTGTGGTTATTGTAAAATGTGTGATACAATTTAAATTGTTGTTACTTACGAATGTTTATATTGTCGATGAAGATGAGTATAAATGACCAAAAGAAACAGCTCAGACAAAAAAAAACAGCTTCACGCGCCTTTCTTTTTAATTTTGTCAAAAACGACGAAATTCCTGTACTATATATTCTTGGTAGCAAAAATTGACCACACATGATAAGCCTGTTTTAAAAAGAAGACAATGGTATCACATACTGAATATTACAACTTAAGGAGAGATGAGAGATATCCGAAGTGAGAACTACATATATCAGTATTACCCCACTTAGATTGAATCCTTTATTAGATGATAGCAGAAGGTGTCAAGACACCACAAAAGCGTTACCCAAACTTGAAAAATACAATAAAGGGGAAGAGAGTAAACAAAATGCTCAGAGGCGAGATTTCACTTTAGTGGTGATGATCTTGTACATAACGAAGGCCACAGTACTTGCAGATCGCTGGCTCATTTAGGTCGAGGCATATGAACTCGATTGGATGACCGAGGGCCGGATCGATATCTGCAAGTTATAAATCAATCTCTGTTTTGTGATCATCCGATGTTTTTACTAAATTAAAATATGAGTCAATGATAAGAAGAGGAGACAAACCTCCTTCACAAGCAGCAATCCTTCCATCAATTTTGATAGGTGGAACCTCATTGATAAGCTCCATAGGTGATTTCTTGCTTCTGTCCTGTAGACATTCGATCCTTAAATGCATTATGTAAAGCAACACCAGGGAAGTAGTAAACGAAAGAAAAATATGTGACATGCAAACTTCATAATTTTACCAGAAAGAACCACCGGTGAAGAGCCTAGATACGAAAATCTTACCAAACAATTAAAGTTCCCTAGAATGAACAATTTAGTTTTTAATAAACGAAAGCACACAAAACAAAAATAAACCCGGTAGCAAAGAGGACTCAAAATGAAACTGTTGACTTAACAACTTAAAGCTAAATGCAAACTAACATGGCCAATTCTCTAACTCACAAAATTCATCAGTGAAAGGAACTGATTCCAAGACCGTAGTATAGCTATTAAAGTAATGATTGTGATGACCGAACTATTATATAACGAAAATGCCATGAAACCGTGTAATTATCTCTCCACTACTAGACTTGGGAGATGCAGAATAAGATCAAATAAGTACATAACAACACAAATCAACGCACTAGAACTCAAGCTCATACCCTACATATAAGCCAATCAAAGATAGTAGTACATTGTCATTAAAAAAGCTATGAGAACATTTTCTACTCATATTAAAGCTATCTCAATTCCCAACTCCCATCCTACTCTAATTCCCAACGTACTGGATTACGTTTAAACATGGATCCAACTATATATATCTTAAGTACATGGTTACATAAAGAGCAGGCCTAAGTTTGCCCGAGAAAAAAAATCTTTAGAACAGATAGTTTCCATCCCTCGAAAAACTTCAAAAAAGTTTCAATCAGATCACGTCTCAGTGAAATCTGTACCAACATTGCGAAAATGATAAGTTTCCCTGAGATTCTCAAAATCAAATTAACGCCAGTAACACATTTTTCACGAACACTGAAACCTTACGGAAATTTTGACCAAAAACGAATCGATTATCATATGATGAGCAAATGCCAAATCACGATCTAAACCCTAGAGGAGATTACCGAGAACAATTAATCCAAATTAATCCGTTCGGGGGAAGAAAAAGATCTAATACTAAGTCCAGATTGAATCGGAAACGAAAGAGCTAGAAAACTCGTGAAGGAGAAGTACCTGCATCCATTTGGCGGTGTGGTTGCCGACGAGATCGTCTGTAGGAGTACCGAGCTGAGTCGTGGCGGCTACACTGAAATTCCTCCTTGAAGATGGAAGAATCTGCGATCGGATTAAAGCTTTCAGGAGATTCGACGCCATTTTTCTCCAACACCGAGAAATCAATCAGAGAGGTAAGCTTCTATCAATGAGAGAGAGAGAGAGATTGTTCGTGAAGCGAAACCAACAACACCTTTACTTGGGCTTTGGTTATAGTCCACAAGCGACAGGCCCATATCTTTGGAAACATACAAATTCTGATTATTTGTTTTTGTCTATTTGTACCAATTCTGATATTTTCAGTTTATTAATTAGAAAGATTTTTTTTTGTTTTTGTTTTTGTTTTTGTGCATAATAATGTCAAATTTTTTATACAGTTTACTTGTAAACCGGCGAAAATATTACAAATTTTAATTTTCATAAAAACCAGTTACAAGGGTGATGAATGATATAATACCTTTTGTCTCACAATAAAATTTTGAAAACATATATGACTACAGACTACCTTTCGAGTATTAAAAATTTATTATATACTCGTCTTATTAATGCAAAATTGTCAAACAGCAAAATAGCTTATTTGGTTAATTACCCATACAAAAATCAAATGTAAACTTTTACAAACAAAAAGGCTTTATTTTCAAGAAAGTGAAATGTAAGAAGGAATCCTCAAATTCCGACAAAACTAGCAAAACATTCTCAACATCTCTTTTACTGACCATCAAGGACTATGAGTTGTTTGCCAACGTTCTTACCATGGAACAGTCCAATCAAAGCAGAAGGTCCATTCTCAAGTCCTTCCACTTTATCCTCAACATAAGTGATCCTACCTTCTCTTATATGCGGAAGTACGAAATCAAGAAACTGGGAGTGTTTGTGGAAGTAATCAGACACCACAAAACCTTGAATCCGAATCCTCTTGTACAGTACTGTTGCTAGGTTGCGTACACCATCTTTCTCCTCTAGATTGTACTGTGAGATCATTCCACATACTGCGACACGCCCGTGTAGCTTCATGTTTATGAGCACCGCGTCTAGCATTCTACCTCCTACGTTCTCAAAGTATATGTCGATGCCTTCCGGGAAACACCTAGTAAGAGTAATATTTCATAGAATTGAGTCAAAACACTAGTAAGAGAAGTATTTCATAGAATTGAGTCGAAACTTTGTTACATGTTAGACATAAGTATGCAAGTAAGTGTTTGCTTATACCTTTTAAGGGCAGCAGTAAGATCTTTCTCTTCTTTGTAATTGAAAGCGTCATGAAACCCAAACTTGTTCTTGAGAAGATCCACCTAAGAAACAAACCACTTCCTTGTTAAACCAAACACTCAAATTTTTATGGATTAATAGCTAGAGTTTAAGTAAAGTTTTGTTACCTTTTCTTTACTTCCAGCACTTCCAACAACATAACAGCCCGCGATCTTTGCAAGTTGTCCCACGAGCTGACCAACCGCACCAGATGCAGCTGACACAAAGACTGTCTCTCCTTTCTTGGGACAACAGACCTCTTGAAACCCAGCATAGGCAGTCATACCAGGCATACCTGTCAAGAAAACAGAGGAAACAGAGTTTTGAGCCTATTTAACATAATTGTGAGCTTTAGTAACTTGCATCAATGATGAAACATGCATTATAATTGAAGACTAGACCACAATGACCAATGTAATCATAGAGAGAAGCCGAGATAACATACCGAGAAGTCCAGTGTAGTAGGATAAGGGAATATCAGTATGGTAGACCTTGAAGATGTGTGAGTCCGGAGTTGGAGTAAAAGTAGTGTACTGCTCCCATCCAACAACTCCCCAAACCAACTCGTCCTTTTTGTAATCTGGATGTCCTGAATCTACCACCCTAGACACTCCAAACGCATAAATTGGCTACAAACAACACAATAAAAGCTAATTAGCACGAAAGAGTCAGAGAAACTTCTAATATAGGTAAAATTTCTTGTAGACACAATATGCATAACAAGCATTGCAAGATCCGGTCTCGAGTAGATTGGCGAGACCCTTAAACAAGATATTCTCGTCACAAAATAGAAAGACGTTTTTAGAGTTTGTAATAATCTTTCCATATCCATAACAAAAACGTTAAAACAGGAAACGTGTTCACTACGAAATATCATAATTCATTATAGATCTACATTTTTGTTTCTAGAGAACAATATTCTCAAATTTGTGTTACCTCGCCGGGAACGTAAGGTGGAGCGAGCTTAGAAGTATCGGGATCAGGCTTCCCCATGCGAATGCGCATGTATGGATCGCAAGACAAGTAGAGATTCTTCAAGACAACATCCGTGGATCCCTTCGGAATCGTTAAATCGATGGTCGTGTCCTTAAAAATGAGATCAGATTCACTGGGGAACCCGGTTACGTAATCTTTCAATATGACTCGCTTGTTGCTCGCCGTCGCCATTGCCTCTCTGATTGATCAAAAGATGATTTGTTTTTTATATTTTCCTCTGTTCTTGCTATACGTTGAGGAAGTTTCTGCATTTGTATAGGCCTTTCCCGTATATTGTGTGATCGAATATCCACGACAGCTATAAATAGAAAGTATATTTCTCGTAATATTTGAAAATGTTTTGAGGCCTATATATACATAACCACTACAAGAGAAAAGGTGAATTACATCATTTAAATTAGATCACATATTAAATGATATAAATTTAAATCATTTATTTATAAATGATGTAAAACTAGTATCAATTTTAATAATTGATATTATTTAGCATCAATTAAATAAAATTGATATAATAACTATTGGTTTGTATCATTTTAATAAAATTGGTACTAAAATATAAATATACATGATCATTTACCAAATTGATGTATTTATTATTTTCTGTTAACATCACTTATA
>OVAP01000010.1:0-84754 GCA_900406295.1 Aurinia saxatilis | reverse complement strand
TTTTTTGCTCTCTTTTTTTTTTTTTTTTTTTTACAAAGCTTCAAATGTATTAGGTTAAACTCTTTTGTATAACCACACACTTTCATTTTATGAATATACATTTTTAGAAGAAGAGAAAACAATATATATAGTGTGGTATCTGATAGAGTGATGAGTAGCAAAAGATAAATTCCATCTTGGGATGTGATATGGTAACTTTTATGGTGCTGAGATAAGTCTGAAAACTCACTCATTCCAAAGAAACATTCTTTACAAAAAGCAAAGGCTCGCAATTAATAGTTCGATACGATTGGTTGTTTTTTTTAACAGTTTATTTTATTTTATTTTATTTTTTTAACATTTATGTGAAATGAGAAATCAATGCTCGTGTCTCCTCTTGTCAGCCACAAAACTCAGGATCCTGTTGAATATCATCAACAAAAATTAGTCACACTTTCATGCTGCTACCTGACCGGCTCACTATTCCACAAGGGTCACTGACAATGCGAGACTCAGGTTTTGAGTTGAAATGCACTAATTCATTCATGATGAAAATCTCTTTTGGTTTTTAATAAAGATAGAGACACAATAATACACAATTGTATATAGATTGTTTATTATCACAAGCATAAATATATATATGTACATTAATATGCATAACCATGAAAATGACCTGTCTTTGTTATTAATTATAGCATGGAAAATTTGACTTTTCAATGCATACTAGTGTGAATTTTTAATGTAGAAATATATATATATATATATGTATATATCATGTATGGTCAACTAATTCATGTTTATTGTAGAATAAACTCTTTTCATTTAGGGATAACAAAAAAAAAAACAGGTTTGTCTCTTTTAATTAAATATATAATAGTATTAATAAAGGTAAATAGTATTACTGTACACATGTTTTGTGTATAGTTGTCATCTTTTGCTAAAAAAGAAATGCCACTTTGGGAAAATGACTCAAGTATAGACCAAATTGCAGTCACTAGCTATAGTTTTCCACGTCGATATCAATTTGCTGCTCTCACATTAATCACATATACGTATCATGTTCTATAGTCCAAAATGGTCATGAAACTATGTTTGTGGCTACATTTAATGAATGTTCATATATCTCTAAGGTTATACATCTCTCTCCACCACTCGATAAATATTTTGGACGAAGATTAGAGAAGTAGGGCCCTATAGAATGTGTGCAAACAGTATTAGAGACACTTACGTACACCTTCCATATAGTCCATGCACACATACATACAGTAGACATATATACATTTTGTTAAAAAACTTGTATATAATAAATGAGATGAGAGATTTTTTTAATGAAAGGTCCAAAAGAAAAACAGAATCTGAAACGTCAAATCATGTTAGTTGGGGTCTTCTTTGGATGTGTTTGGCTCTTTCTACCTCTGACGGGTCTTGTCCACACACCTTTAAATGTTTCCTTTTCTTTCTTTTTTCACCGCATTTTCCTCAATTCTTCATTATTGTGTTCAACGGTTAACTCTGTTTACCATGACTTACCACTTAGCAAGCAGTATTAGTATAGATCACTAAAAAGAAACTGCACAAATTAATCATTAAAGTTATACACTATTTATATATGCGTCATGCGTGGACTGAATCACTCCAACTCCGTGAAATGGTAGTACATTTCATTTAACCTAAAATTTTAGCTTTTTGAAATAAGGTTGTTGAATATCATCAGTCCAATTGTTGTATTTTACATCATGTAACTTGTGATTCCTCGTACTTAAATTATATTTGAGAAGTTTGAGTGGTTTAGGCTTAAAATTTGATATAATTGATGATTTTGAATACCATAAAAGATTATGAATTACCATTTACACCCTATAGTTATAGAGATTAATCTACTAATCTAGTAATTAGATAATCCATTCTATAATATTTGCCTATTTGCGAAATTTTCCAATTATTCCTTTATAATTGATAAAAAAAATATTTGTTTTTTGCTAGGTTTTTTTTTTTTTTTTGGTTTAGTTATTCAATTTTACTGAATCCTGCATTGATAAATTTAGGTTCTAACATACCCTATGTATATATATTTTTTGTTCGATATACCCTGTGAATTTTTATGTCTTTCTTGTGATTTGTTATTTTGTTAGAAAACATTTTTAAAAGAAAACATGGGTCACCATATAAAATTGTAAGAAGGAATGAAAAAATGTGGCCAGCCCAACTCGCTTATAGAATCTGTCGTTCAGGCCCCAAAAAAAAAAACGAGAACCCAAGTGAACCAAATAATGTGGACCAAATTAATGCTTACAGTTACAGCGAAGCATGGTGGTCCTGTGTAAACTAATGCAGTGCTATCCAGCAGAACAAACTCTTAAAATCATGTGTGATCTATAAAACACTTGCTCAAGTTTTACATTTTATACGTATATACTTATTGCTTGTTTCCATCAAAGACATACAGTATACAGTATATAGTTCAATAAGAGAAGTCGCAGTCCAGAGTTAACTAAGGCAAGTCATATACAGCAATGAAAGACATCAAAACACTTCCCATCCAAAGCTTCCCATCTTTCTCCTCTATTTCACTCACTGCCTTCACAACTTTCCCAGGCTTATCCTCCAACACTTTGAGCACTTTCCCTTCTTCATTGTACTTCACTGCCACACCATGTGGCCAACCACCTACCTGAAGCAAGTACTGGAACTTCACTGTGATCGGCAGCTTCAGGAAGAATTTTCTCACATTCGGGTAATGTGCCATCAAGTGTGTGAATATGTTACGGTGACAGTGGATCGCCACCCAGAAATCCCCGTCTTGGTTTGTGCGGATATTGTCTGGGAAGCCGTGTAATAGAGCTACCACTTCTGATGTTCCGGCTTTTTCCCCTTTTAACCAGTATTTCTGTAATCTGAAAATGATGAAAAACACACACATGAGACTTGTATTCTTTTCACATTACTGGAGTTTGTTCAAGAAGGATCACTGAACCAATATGGAAGAATCTTTTCCAATTTAGCTTCAATTAGAAATACTGATTGCAGAAATTAGCTTGGAGTTACAGAGGGATTAAGAAGAAGGACTCGGTACACACCTTCCAACAGATCCTTCACAAAAAAGGAAGAAGGATCCGTCTTTGCCAAGGGATACCCCATTAGGAAACTGGAGATTTCTCACGAGTGTAGTAGTCTCCTTAGTTTTCGGATTGTATTTTAACACCCTCCCACTGTCTTCCCCAGAGACAATTAACATCAAGAATTTCCTGAAATGGGTAAACAAACCAAAAATCCGGCAAGTGGGGAGAATAACGCAATCATTAAACTCACAACAGTGAAGGAACTAGTATTGGTTAAACCAAAAGCAATAAATGAGCATCATAAACTCATTAGAACTTCTAGTAAGCTCTCAAAATGACAAAATGTCAAAATCAAACATTAAAGGCTTAGTAGAAGTTTATGTGTCTCTGGTAGGTACATCAATTAATACTGCATAAATTCTGAGTCCTAGCTGTAGCTGGAAGATAAAGAATAACCCCTTTATTCCAATGTGTAAGTTAATATTCTGGTGGCTATAATTGCATCTCAACATATGATACAACCTTAAATCTACCTACATTTTCCCATTGACCAAGCTTACCGAGTCCAAAACGCAAATCATGATAAACAAACAGAACTAAACCTCAACATTTCCGCATACCAAGAGCGTAAAGATCAAAGCTTTATACACACCTTCGTTGGAAAAACGAGCTACTATCTGTAAAATAAACATTTCCTTCTTCATCAACATCAAGATCATTAGTAAACCTCAATGGAACACCGTCTGCTTCGTTCGTAAGAGAAGTAGCTAAACCTCCTTCAGGACCAACTTTCATAATCCCAAAATAAGCATCAGCAATATACAAATCTCCAGTCTTCTTATGAAATCTTAAACCCAAAGGCCTCCCACAGATATCTTCATATTTCAAGTAATCCAACAACGATTCCTTACGATCACATAACTCTGACCTAACCACAATCATAAATAAAAAAACCAGAACTTCAGAATCAGAACAACATCATTTTCAAACAAAACTCGATTCCAATTCCAAAAACCCACTCACCGATTACTCGAAGTGTAAGCGAAATCGTTCCAACGAGTCCCATTCCAGAAGAGAACACGACCATCAGCGACTCCAGTGTACGGACCACGACCAAGAGGATCGAAAGCAATACTCTCTGGACCTTGAACCTCGTTTAAGAACTTTATCTCCGATCTCTGCAGAAGATTCTCGTGGTCTCTCTCCTTAGGAAGAGACGATAAAGGAGGCATGTCGATTTTGTAAGTCTTGAAGTCTGGATATATTGAAATGGAACTGTGGTTGAATGGATCAATAGCGCAATAGATTGCGAGTAGTAAGAAGATCTTCGTGGGAATGTTTATCGCCATTTTTGTTGTTGTGAGGTTTCTCTCGTGTGATTTTGGAGGGGTTTTATGTAGGATTTGAGAATTTGGTTGGGAAGATGATCTGATAGAGAGTAGTTGAATAGTTTTAACTTTTTGTCAATTAAATGGCTGCTCTTTTTCGCTGATTCATGCGCCTAGAGGTGGGACTTTTCTTTATTAAGTTTCGGTTTGGTTTGGTACGATTTGGTTCAGACTAATCAATTTGAATTTTTTTTTTTTTTCCAACAACATTCATTCACCAAAACAGATTTTGTCAAACAGAATTGTTTTGTCAACCTCATTCACTTTATATTTTTTTTTGTATTCAATTTCAGATTTTTGTAAAATTGTATTTTCTAAATACTTCTCTGATAAAATATTATGATTAAGTTTGGATTCAATTCGTTCAATTCTTAGCATCAAATTGATAATAACTATAATTATATATATATATATAAGTTAAGTTATGATGGGTTATAAAATAAACTCATCCACCATCTCAGTTGGAATGTATATTCCATGACATAGTTTGGCGCGAAGATGTCGAAATCCGTCAAGTATGTGGAGTCGCCGAAAAACACCAAATCGTAATTGTGAAATGAAAATAAATGGACGAACGCATAGATGATTAAAATTACGTTTGGTATTCGAAATTTTTACCGTTTTGGTTCAAACTGATAATTTGACAATTTTTATTTTCATGGCGTCATATAATAAAGTTTGAGTACAATAATGGAACAACACATCGATGAAATTTATTTTGTGAAATATCATGTATATATTCACTTCGAGTATTAACATATTCGAAGAGATCTAAAATTATATACAGCTCAAAAATAATAATTCTAGCAAAATTATATCAAATATCATTGATATAATAGAATTTTAAAATATCATGGGATAAAACAAAATTATTTCATATATATATATCAGTCATCATAATTTAAATGACCCAATCCAAATTTTAAGATGGAGAAAATGTGAAGTTAGAGCAATTATAACATTCGAGAGTGTCAACTATATGAAAAACACAATATTTTACATAAAAAAAGTGGTTTTAGGTTTCAATGGCGTTTGAGATTTTTTAATCTAATAATTAAATAATATTAGCTATCCATATGGCATATGCATTTGATATTAGTTGGTTTAAGATATTTCCTTTATCCTTTTGTTTGAAAAAAAATAATAATTAAACTGTTTGGTTCACACTAAACTTGTTTCAACCTTATGAGATTTTGATGGAGTGATATAACTATATCTAATTTATTTGAATAACAGTTTTTGGTTAGAATACATATAAGATTAAAATTATTGAAACACTTTTTACTTGTATATAACTCTAGGTAGTTCAATCCCATTCAGTTATAATGGACATTTCAAAGTAAATTTCACTAAACCAAACAAAATTCCAAATATACCTGAACCAAACCAAATTTCAAATATACCTGTAAAATGTAAAATGTAAAATATAAAATATAAAATGTAAAATATAAAATGTAAAATATAAAATAGAAAATGTAAATCATTTGCAAAGTAGTTAATGTAAATGTAACATCATTTACAAATAACATCATTTACAAAGTAGTACATCATTTACGAATAACATTATTTACAAAGTAGTTGATGTAAAATGTAAAGTAAGTAGTTGATGTTATTAAAAAAATGTAAAGTGAGTAGTTAATATACTCAATGGTGTTATTGAGTATTTTAAATTATTACTTTTTAACCATATGTAACATCATTTTAATATCAATGTCAATTTTGCATCTTTTCTTAGTTGATGTTACTTTTTTGTATCATTTAAAATTTCACAAAATGATGTAAGCATGTTTAAATAAATATATAAATTAGTTAATTGATGCAAATTCATTTTTTTATTTTATATATCAGTTATGATAAATGAAGCAAATTAATATACATTTGTATCAATTATGTTGAACTGATGTCAAATAAACTACGAATAACATCAATTATTACAATAGATGTTAAACTTCATTTTTTGTATCATTTATTAATAAATGATGTAAAATAGTATCACTTGTTTTTGTGATACTATTTAAGTGATGCCCCACATCACTTTTTTTGTAGGACTCTGTAATGAAAGATGAGATTAACCATATGCGCGAAGAAGACTGCTAAGTTTACTAGATCTTTCGAAGACAAGAATTGTGTTCCTATCCATTAACTCTTCAAGCAACTTCAGAAACTTGAGAGGAAAAAGAGACAAACATTCTATAAAAGTTAAACTCTCAATCTATATTACAAACAAGTTAAAATGATTTTTGAGATCAGAAACGTACGTATTCATGGTGTTTGAAATTTTTTCATGGCGTTTGAATTTTTTTAATCTAGTAATTAAATATTAACTATTCATATGCATTTGATATTAGTTGTTTTAGACAGTTGTTTGCGAAAAGAAAAAAAAAAAACTTTATCAACCTTATGAGATTTTCATGGAGTGATATAACTAGGTCCAGTTATTTGAATTACAGTTTTTGGTTAGAATACATATATGATTAAATCATCCAAACACTTTTTACTTGTATAAAAGACTCAAGGTAGTACAATCCATTCGGTTAGAATGACATTCAAACTAAATTTCACCGAACCAAAACAAAATTCCAAATATACCTGAACCAAACCAAATATATCGAAGAGTAATCAGCTACGTGCCGAGATACTATTAGTTAGTTCACTGTGAACGATGTGTAGCGCATTGTAGAGGAGTGGAGCTTCATCTTCGAGCGGATCAAAAGAAAAAACTCAGAGAGAGCGAGAAAATACATTTCGATCTGAAGAAGAAGATGGGAGATTCGAATTCGCAGTCGTATGTCGATGGATTCAAAGGATTCTGGAACGAGAAGTTATCGTTTCTGGAGAATTACACGAGGTTCACCAAACGCGACGCGCCTCTTCCGTCGTGGTCTTCCTCCGATGTCGACGAGTTTATAGCTTCCGATCCCGTTCATGGACCCACCGTATTTCCCTCCCTTCGATTGTATTTGTTTGTTTTGATTTTAGTTTTGCCATCGAGTCATGGTTCTGTTTGTTTGTTTGTTCTCGTGGTGATGGTGAATCAATGATGAATAGAGTAGGATTTTGGCTTTAGATCTATAGGATTACATACGAAATCGGAGAGCTCTGCTATAGAAGAAGAAGAATCCTTTATTAGGCTGGGATATATTTGCATTTCAATCAATGAAGGTAAAAAGGGTTATGGGGTAGAAGAAGCTTTGAGTTTTGGGGAAGAAGCAGAATTTGATAAGCATTAGTATTATTATAGTTTGGGAGAGTGTGGTAATTAGTATCATCTACCTTTACTTTGAATAAGGTCCTTAGTAACATTCCGAGAAATTAAAGTGATCCGAGTAACGTTCTGCGAGAGACTTTGTATTCCTTGTTTGACATCTTGCTTCAGCCATGTGTATTTCTTTTTTGGTATGCTTACATTAGAGTTAGAGCGATGTTTTGGTTGGTTGGCTGGCTAACATTGTGTTACATCTCCCTTTGCAGCTGAAAACTGCTAGGCAAGCTGTGAACTTTGGTATTGCTGGAAGTGTGATTGGAGCTGTATCTACTGCTGCTATTGCCTGGAAATACTCCAGGGTTCCACATGGTAATTGACAGTTTCCCTCGTTTCTTCAAAACAATGCTATTCAGAGAAATATGATAAGATATAGGAGTAAACTAGACACTTATATTGATAAAGCTTGGAAAGTGTTATGCAATGTTATACATGTTGCCAAATGATAACCTGTGCGATGTTTGAATTGTATTTTTACATCTCTTGGTATTTCCAACAACTCTGAAAATGGTGCTTGTGCAAACAGGTGCTGCATTGTCGTTCTTGGGTGGAGGCATTTTTGGTTGGACTTTTGGGCAAGAAATCGCAAACCACACGCTGCAACTCTATAAGGTGGACACAATGGCAGCACAAGTTAAGTTCATGGAATGGTGGGAACGCAAATCTCAAGGAAGGTTCTGAAACCACCAAAAATCGTATGTTGCTTCCTTGTCTAGATTTATCTTCTTCCCAACAGCATGAAATGGTTGGCAGTTACCTATTTTGAGACTTTCTTTTGAAACTTTTATATGTCCTCTCAGTCTTTGCAACATGTTTTGCTTGTCTCAATAATCCAACATTCCACATATTGAATGTTGAGGAAATGAATTGAGAGAAACCAGTCTCATTGGATTTTGGACAAGGGAGTTTTTCAATCAATAAAACCCGTAACTACACCTTACAAGTATGTTCAATCCAAATAATCGTATTTGACTAGAACTGAAAGTCTGAAACCATCTATCTCCCCATGGTTTAAAACTGAACGAGGAAGAAGATGAGTAGCATTGGAACTGGATATGATTTGTCCGTCACCACTTTCTCTCCCGATGGCCGTGTCTTCCAGATCACATTTCCTATTTAAAATAGACTTGTTTCTCAATGATCCAATCTCAGAACTAGAAGAACTAGTTCTTGCATTCTTATATTTTTAATCTCTTATTACATTCCTTAATCCTTATTAATATTTTGTTATAGTTCACGTTGGGTGTACACAATCCGAAGATATATTCTATGATTTTCCTCGTAATGATCATGTTAATTAATGAAGAGGATATTTTAATATTCTCCTCTACTTCGTGAGATCCGTACGGACGGTAGCCATTTAGTAGGAGAGTTATGGTCCTGTCCACATGACCAGTTCGATTCAAAGAGGAAATGTTAAGAAAAAAGAGAGAATTTCTTCTCAGGTCAACCTGGTAAAAACATAATTTTTTTAGAAAATCTGGAGAGGAGACTTTTGTGTGCGTAAATAAAAATTATTATGATGGATATACGTATGGGGCATGGGGGTCTAGTTCTAAGATCATGTTTATTGGTGAGACTTTAGGCGTCTCACTAAAACCGTCGTGGCAGTTTATGACCGAGATTCCAGAGGAACAGGTCCCCGTGTTCGTCTTCCAAGTATTGCAGCTAGCGTCTTATGTCACCGAAGGCAAAGATGGTGACAGGACCAGAACCAACGATTCTCTTCACTGCCGACTCTATCATCGGACGGACACAACGAGGATTATAACCATTGGGAAGCGGACAGGTGTTCATGTCCCACCAAACCGCCGTCTTGTTCTCGTTAGCCATCGCTTCAGACTATCGGCCGGGAAGGGAGAGAGAGAGAGAGAGGAGATCTTCTCGATTAGTAGTTTTAGGATTCCCTTCACCTTTGAGGATATTATTATATCGAACCCTATTATATCTCTGGTTTCTTGTAATACAAGCTATTGCTCTGCTTGGTTACTTGGGTTACAAGTTATGTCATGTTGTTGGAATCGGTGCCAGGTATTTTACTATAACAGGTGACCAATCGGACGAGCAAACAATCGATAACTTGATTTCGAGCGGTGAGAGCTACAACTTTCTCCAGAAAGCGATTCAAGAGCAAGTACCGCATCTATCAAGAAAACCCGTAACTACAACTTACAAGTATGTACTTCGGGGTCTTTCCATAATTTAAGTTAAAAAAAAAAAAAAAAGTCTAGAACCATACCGAATCATTCATAAACCAAAAGGATACCGACTCTTAACTAAACCATACAAAACCATATATTATTAATATTGAAATTTACTTATATGATTAAACCGAAAATTTGTGAAAAGAAGAAAATCTAAACACCATAATAGCTAATTCTTTGGCTTGAGAGCAAAGAAAAGCCTTTTCTCGGATCGTGGTTTAAGAGAGAGTGCCCAAGGGACAAAGAGAAATAAAACTGAACGAGGAAGAAGATGAGTAGCATTGGAACAGGATATGATTTGTCCGTCACCACTTTCTCTCCCGATGGTCGTGTCTTCCAGATCGAGTATGCCTCCAAAGCTGTCGACAACAGTGGGTCAGTTTCTTCTCCTTCTTTCTTTTTCCTCTGTATTCGATTTAAAGCTCGGAACTTTAAGATGTCTTCGTTTTTGGTTTTGTGCAGAACTGTTGTCGGAATCAAGTGTAAGGACGGGATTGTAATGGTTTGTTTTTTCCTCTTCACCTATTTAGTATTTGAGTACAACCGAGGAATGTTGTTGCTATCGTCTAGGTTGTAAGTTGGAATTAGAGCTGATATTTGTATTTTTTAAGCTTAGATTACACAACTTTATCCACTCCAAGTCCTGAATGTTTTTAAAATCTCTAAATTGAGTATAAATTGGAGGCAGAGTATTATGGCTTTGATAAAGGAATTGTCTCAAAAGCTTTTACTTTGATTTTTTAGGGTGTGGAGAAGCTTATTGCTTCGAAGATGATGCTACCAGGTTCAAACCGGAGAATCCACTCTGTTCATCGTCATGCTGGCTTGGTATGTCTCTTATCTTAGCCCATAGGACATTAGTCTCTCATGTTATTCTAACCTTGTTTTATTTACTCCTGTCTCTGGTTTTGTTAGGCGGTTGCTGGACTTGCCGCTGATGGGAGGCAAATTGTTGCACGGGCTAAATCCGAAGCCAGAAGTTACGAAAGGTATTACCAAAAAGGATGCATACAGTGTATCTACTTAACATCTTATTCTTGAAACTCTTGGAACATTTTTTATTTAATTGGCATCAGTATTAACTCCAAAATATGTCTAGCTTCGTCCTGCAGTAAATGTGTCTTAATTTGTTGCTTGACAAACGACTGTTCTGATCCTATTATGATTCCATAAATAGCCATAGGTTGGCAGGTTAAACAAAATAGAATGATTTCATGTCATGATAGCCTCCATCTAGGTTTAAATGAACTCTTGCTAATCACGCAATTCCGCCCCTTTTCTTGTGTTGTAATGTAGTGTCTATGGCGACGCTGTACCTGTGAAGGAACTATCTGAACGAGTTGCGAGTTACGTGCACTTATGTACCCTCTATTGGTGGCTAAGGTTTTTAACCATTCCTCTATCTCTTTCTTTATCGCTCAAGTTTTTCTCTTCCCCTTTCTTTGCTGAATTGTCGGGTGATATTTCTTAAGGCCCTTTGGCTGTGGGGTCATTCTTGGAGGTTATGATAGAGACGGACCGCAATTATACATGATTGAGCCATCAGGCATATCTTATGTAAGTTACTTCGTCACATCTTTTGTAAGATCTCTTCAAGTCTGAACATTAAATCATTCCCTTAATTTGTTTCCCATCCAGAGATATTTTGGTGCAGCAATTGGAAAAGGAAAGCAAGCAGCTAAAACGTAAGTCGTATCTAAGATTAATAGTTACTTAGTGAGTCTGCTCGTGCTTGTGTGATGCATATGTGGAGTAACGAATGTACGTCAGAAAGCTAATGAATTTGCTTATACTTTGCAGGGAAATAGAAAAGTTGAAACTTTCTGAGATGACATGCAGAGAAGGCGTAATTGAGGTGGCTAAAATGTAAGTGTTGCTTCTCCAATGTGTAGTTAGGTTTTTCATAGAGAGATTGGTGCTTTGATTTGATCGAACTGGAAATATTGACTCTGCAGCATTTACAAGCTACATGACGAGGCCAGAGACAAGGCCTTTGAGTTGGAGATGAGTTGGATATGTGAAGAGTCAAGTCGAGAGCATCAAAAGGTCCCTGAAGATCTTCTAGAAGAAGCAAAGAATGCAGCCAAAACGGCACTCGAGGAGATGGATGCAGACTAAACCAATATTTAACTTTCAAATCTCCTATTTTCCTGTCTGTTTTAATTTCCACAATCTTAGCATATCTGTTCAACATCTTTCAAGGCCCTTTTTTATTAATTTTTTTTATAAAATTACACCACCGGAAAGATGTTAATAGAGCCTATCATTGGAATACGTCCTGATTACTCTACTCTTTAACAAGAAACTTACAAAGTGCTAAGTACAACACAATGGCCCTTGGGTCTTGAAGAACCAACATCTTCTCACATTTACCTAGTATTAATAGACTTGAATAGATACCTCTGAAGCGAGATAATATCATACAACCGGTCTAAAGATCCAGTAGGAAGGTACTCCACTTTATTTGAAAGAATTGAAGAAGCTCACAGTGTCTGCAAGTGCAACGATGAAGGAGTCAATGTCCTCCTTTGTATTGTAAAAGTAGAGGCTGGCACGCGCAGTTGCATTCACTCCAAGATACCGGTGGAGTGGCTGTGCACAGTGGTGTCCTGACCTTATTGCAACTCCATGCTGCAACATACAATATCAGCTTCAGTTTTCATCGTACTATGGGTATTTCTTATGAGAGCAAAGTAGGCATTAAGAAGATAGTGCAGATGATCAAGAACACTAAGGTAGACCAATAACACAGAACTACAAGTTTTCACACGTTCTAGCAGATTAGCAAGGCTTGGATCAAGTACTCAGACACGTACTATCATGTAACCTTGGATGTTCCATGGGTTCAAACAAGTAATCACCATAGTCCAGACTCATGCCAGCAAATGAGATTTCACCTAAACTCTCAAAATTAAGAATATCCACCTCACATAATAGGCTGATATCACATACCTGTTGATCAAGAAAAGTCGCCAGATCAGTTGGATGCAAGCCCTCCACATTGAAGGAACAAAGAGCAGCCCTGTAAACACTTTCCGAAGGTCTGGGGCCGTATATCCGGACATCATCCAGGGAAGAAAGTTTCTCATACAAATACTTACCAAGCTCTACCTGGAAGACATAAGCAAGTAAAAACATCTTAAGTTCTGAGAAAGAATATAGAGCTGGTCTGACCATACGTTAGTAATTGTAATAGACACAGTACACAGTATTCTGAAATGGTTACTAACGTATAATTATTGGAAAATCATTCAAACCTCATATTCATGGATTTTTGGCATGCCAATTTCTGACAAGTAATCACATGCTGCTCCAAGGGCAATTGCTTCTCCTATCGCAGGTGTTCCAGCTTCAAATCTGGCACAGAATTGAATATTTAGTTCGAAACTGAAGCAAATACGCAAATTTGTAACTAATACAAGTATAACACCAACCTGGATGGAGGTTCCGCATAAGTTGAATGATCAAGAAAAACATCTGCGATCATTTCTCCACCACCTGAAAACAGAATGGAAACAAAAAAGGAAGATAGGTACATCTAATATCAGGTCCAATCCTGAAACACAAAGATAATATGATTGTTTTTATCTATAACATGCGAGGCTTACCTAAGAATGGAGGCATGGCAAGGAGGAGATCACTCTTACCATATAAGAAACCAATGCCTGTAGGTCCACACATCTGAATCATGATTATCATTTTTTAACTATAAGATTGCCACGGGGCTTGTAAATCTCAGGAAGAAAAGCAAACAATTCCAACCTTGTGAGAAGACGCAACTAGGAAATCAGCATTTAGCTTCTGGACATCAACAACCATATGGGGAACACTTTGACAAGCATCCACAAGAACTTTTGCTCCAACATCGTGTGCCCAGACTACAATCTCTTTAATAGGAAGAGAAGATGCTAAACAGGAAAAAAAATAAAATTAGATACTTACATAATCCACTTCTATTTCATGGAAAAAAAAAAATACAAGCTAAACGAACTGATTATGATGAGAACATGGAAAAGGGACTTACCAAGAACATTTGATACATGATGAACAGCCACAAGTTTTGTCTTTGGAGAAATCATATCTCTCAACATATTAATGTCTGGGATTTCATCTTCAGTCAACGTCACAAACTTTAGAACTGCTCCAGTCTTTTGAGATACTATTTGCCAAGGAACGATGCAACTATGATGTTCGGCCACTGTAAGTATAACCTGAAAAACTAGCATCATTCACAATCTCATTTGCAATAGGTAAAAGAAAGAAAATAACAATACTTTGGGAGCAGAAAATCATGCAGCTACACTGTTCCCCATTTCTAAGACTTTTTACATCGCCAAAGATCTAAAATGTAAATCAAGACATCAAAAGAATAGTACTTTTAAATTGAATTAGCCGTTGTGTAAAAGATGCTAAGATATTCCCCACACAGAAAGAAAGAAAAAAAGTAGATGGATTGACAAACCACACACCTCATCTCCTGGTTTGAGATTAGAAAGACCCCATGAATAAGCCACAAGATTAATAGCTTCAGTTGCATTCCTAGTGAAAACAATCTCTTTACTATCCGGAGCATTGATGAAACGAGCAACCTTTTTCCTAGCCAACTCGAACTCATCTGTAGCCTTTGCACTAACAATCAATCAAAAACAACAACTAAATGATCAAATCCAGATATACATACTTCATTAACATACAAATATTCAATTACCTCAAATAGTGAATTCCTCTATGAACATTGGAATTATAAAATTCATAGTAATTCTGTAACGCTTCCAATACAACTGCAGGCTTCTGAGAAGTTGCAGCATTATCTAAGTACACTAGCTTAGACCCATTCACTTCCTGAAACTCAAATCAAAGCAACAAAATGATTAAACCTTCAAATTTTTCAACTACATACTTCACACAGCACAATTCGCAATCCATACGAACTTATTCATCGGATAAGGATACAGGATTGTAACCTGGTGTAGAATTCGGAAATCTTTACGAGCGCGATGGCCGAGAGAGACGGGTGAGGAATCGGCGGAGATAGTGGCGGAGGAAGACGCAGATAGAGAGAAGGAACGACGAAGGTGGGAGAATCTCCGGTGACCGGAAACTGTAGAGGCGACGGAGAAAGAAGGGAATTTCATAGCCACCACAGCTTCCATAGTGCAGAAGACGACGGAGGAAGAGTGTCGAAGGGCCACCGTTTTGCACGAGTGAGATCCACCTACTTTAGTGATATGGACCCTTATTGGGCTTTTATGCAATAGCCCAGCAGGTGAAAATATTATATATATATATATATATATATATATATATATATTTGTACCGAATATATTTTTATTTTTAGATAATTGATGTACATTTTATGGTTATTAATTCTTTTTGTAGTAAAGTATCTAAATCATGAAGTATAGAGTTAAAAAAGGAAAAATTAAGATCTAGGCTAAGAAGAGGTATGAATAATTCATGGTATTTTCGTAATATATTATTTTTTTGTGAACCTTTGGTGCAGATGGACAAGCGATAAAGAGAATGCATAGGTTGTGAGTGCATTGATCTATAACTCCCTTATTGTTTTCCTTAACTATTTTGCTTTTATGACTAAATCATAATACTACAACT
Source organism: Aurinia saxatilis (assembly GCA_900406295.1). Lineage (NCBI taxonomy): Eukaryota > Viridiplantae > Streptophyta > Magnoliopsida > Brassicales > Brassicaceae > Aurinia > Aurinia saxatilis. The sequence continues at coordinate 69,249 of OVAP01000010.1, read as the reverse complement.
GCAGTGATGATGAAGGTGAGTCAACACAAGTCTTTTCTATACTATTTTTCTATGTAATTTTGATGATACAAATTAATTTTAATTGAACTAATTTGATATGAAACTGCCATTGCATGCAAAGGCGTCTACGTTTATTGGAGACATCAAATCAACCTTTTTGAGAAAGATTCAGTTTAGTTCGTAGTGTCAACAACACATAGATGAATTTTATTTTAGAAAATTTCATGCATGGATTGAATTCAAGTATTAATATATTCAAAGACATCTAAATTTATATACAGTTCAAAAACAATAATTCTAGCAAAACTAAATTAAACTTTTTTTTAATAAAATATTAAATTTTTATTCAAAAAACCGTTTTGTTTACACTAATGTGCATAGACCTAAACTTACACAAGCTTAAAAACAGCTAAATTAAACTTCATTAATATAATAGAACTTTAAAATAACATAAAACGAAATTGTTTCATATATACTTACCAATATGGAAGAAACTTTGAAGATTTAGAGATAAACAATAATCACATTCAGATTAGTGTGCCAATTCTGTTCATATGCATTTGATATAAAAGTTCGAGTTGGTTTAAGAAATATCTATCTTTGTCCTCATTTTGTTTTAGACAATTGTTTGGAAAAAAAAAAATTAAAACTATTTGGTTCACACTAAACACGTTTCAACCTTATTTATACATTTGAAATTTGAACTAAAAGAATTTCACAGAACCAAACAAAATTCAAAAACACATCAAAGTATATAGCAAATCATCTTTTTGAATCGTTAAAAAAATAGCATGCATCATTATTAGTTATTACCTTAGAGTACTTCATGAAAATTTATTATTACCTCGGATGAATAATAGTAATATTTATTGTTTTAAAAAAATACACATTATAAATTTCATATCTTCCACAGTAGAAAAGGTTTTGAAATTAATATTCAGACCGGTTCATTGGTAGGTTTTTTATAGGTGTTATATTTATGCTTTGATTTATTTTGGATTTAATCATAGCATAAAATTCTTGACCTGAAAAAAAAGTCATGTCCATCAAATTATTTGGTTGTTATATAGTCCAATCAAACCAAATCAGAATCGAATCGCTGGTTTACTGTTTAAACCGACAAAATCCGTCTGAGAATTTTGAGAGCACTACGGAACACGTTACCTTTATCTTTTCTTTTACCTTATCTTTAAATTCTCATATAGTACACATAAAAACAATTTGAAGATATTTTTTGAGAGAAGGAATGTATATTGGGAAACGAAGACAGCAAAAGTAAGATGAGAGAGATCACATGGGATTAGATAGATATTTTTGATTGGACCGACCATTTCGTATAGTCTCATGTTCTGGTTCCCATTCCCAAAGCATCAGAGACTTGTACACATGTCATACCTGTATTAAGTTTTATGCAACGACGAGCTTATTACTTTATTTGTATAGGGTCCTATGCTTTTTTCCTTTTATTGCCAAATAAAGATATCAATCAATCATTTAGCAAACCAAATTTATAATTAGGGAAAAGGCAGAGAGAGAGGGAGAAGAGTGGAGAAAGCATGGGGTCTTCTTCGTTTTGTCTTGTGTTACTCATGATTTGTCTTATGCTTATGAGTTTTTCAGCTGATGCTTCCAAGAACTACACTGTTGGAGAGTCTACAGGATGGTTTAGTGTTCAGGAGAAACCAGCTGCTAATTATCAGAAATGGGCTGATTCCAAATCCTTCTCTGTCGGTGATTTCCTCAGTAAGTTGTTCAATTCAAATTTGAGTTTGTTTTTTTCTTCTTGTGTTCGTTTATGGACATCTGAACTATGAACAGTTTGTTTGTCTATATAAGAACATATATATGTCCTAAAACAACAAAGACAAGCTTCTAGTTTGAAATGTACTATTATTTTGAATAATCTTCCTCAAACATTACAAATTTGATTTTTGTTTACCCTTCCTCGACCAATATTTGTACTAGTATTTGTGGATATGTAGAATGTTTGTGATCATTTTGATTGATAAAACATAAAATGTAGTACTTTTAGAGATGGTCCTTAAAAAGAAATTAACTTATGTTTTCAAAAACTGTCATTTTGTGTCATTTAAAAACTGTTTTAGCAATATTTATTCTTTATATTCGGGTTAATTCAGTTTATACATATTAAAGCCTTAACATAAACATCTTTGTGTTGTTTTCATCAATGTAGTTTTCAACACAGATAGTAACCATTCAGTAGTGCAAACATATGATCTCAAAACATACAAAGATTGTGATTACAACAATAACGAAGACAAAAACACAACAGAGTGGTCAGCTGCAAATCCTTCAGCAACAGCTCCTGTTCCAGTCTCAATAAGTGTTCCTCTTGTTAAAGAAGGTCCTAACTATTTCTTCTCGGGAAACTATGATGGCGACCAATGTAAATTTGGACAGCATTTTATGATCAATGTAACACATGGTCAAGGCCTACCTCCTTCATCATCACCAGATAAAGATGATGAGACTGCTCCTGGACCTGACAAATCATCGCAATCCGGTGATGATGATGAAGTTGCTCCAGATACTATTGTCCCAGCTAATTTTGATCATCCTAAAGATATTGAGAGTGATGATGATGATAGTTTGGCTGATCGTAAGAAAAGTTCTTCTTCTATAACAAAATCTAGTTTGTTTTGTTTAGTTCTTATGGGGTTCTTTACATTACTTTGATTGAATCTTCTTCTTTTTATCATTACTATATTTTTTGTATGTATAAGCATTCTGTATTCTGGAGACACCACAATAGTTATTTGTTTGTATGTTTTGCATGTTTGTTACAAAGAGATATATGATGAGACCTTATATTTGATGATCGAATCCAAGTACTCGTAGTACACATGTGATGAATAGCTCCGTTACATTAAATAGAATTATAACAACAAAATTACAAAATTAGGTTCATATGAGTGTTTCTTCATTTTCAAGGTGAGTATCGAAGAAGACATAGAACATGACTAAGTTTCTTCACAGCTTGAATCAATAAACTCAAGCTAGAATGAAGCGAAACATTGTGAATAGGTCAAGGACAGTTGAACAACAGCACAAGAGAATGAGTACCATACGTCAAGCTTATGTTTTGAGTCCATTCATTTTTTTTTTTAAGTGCTAGGGAAATTAAGACATCTCCAAAACCGAAATTCGAAACATACTATTCGAATTAAACATTATTAATTATACAGAGCAAAAGCAAAAATTGAATATTAGGCCATTATAACTCCAAATGCATCAATTAAATTTTTCAACTTACAAACTGCAATATCAATTCATGTCTCAACCATATCACATCCGTGTCTATCATATATTGGTCTCTTAAATGTTCTCTATTAAATCTTTCCCTGTAAAACCCTCCTCTCATCTTTACCTCATATATCATCAATATGCATTCATTGTCTGATCTTGGTACCTAGCTACCCAATCTTGATTACAGATTTTTGCTTTCATGGTTTGCTTTTATGGTTCGGTAACTTTTGTTAATGCCATGTGGTCGACCTAAACAGAGAGTAACGGCCATTAAAGTCAGTTACATACATCCAGCTTACACACAATTTACAATACAGAGTTTCTTTAAGACTTGGGGACTTTTTTAAGTAAAAAAACATCGCAAGCCGTTTTGGTTGTTAGTATTCAATTCAATAGCCGTTCAATGAATTGACAGATACAAGTATCATCAAATTACTTTACAACATCGTGCACGTACTTTGGTTAGCTGGAAACAGCTACAAAAACCCCAATAAAGCAGAATAATTTTTTTGGATAAGAAAGTTATTGCCTTGTCTGGCTCTCTCTCTCTGGCACATGGGAGGGTACATAATAATAACATAATCATAATGACAGACATCCATCATTTCCCACAAAAAAAAAAAAATAGAAAGATTAAATAAATATAATAATTCTCCACTGAAAAAAGAAAAACAAAAATAAGAGAGAAATATACAAAGGGTGGTCGAAACTTCTGAGGGAGGGAGGGGAAACGAAATGGTGATGGTGGTAGTGACTTTGTAAGGCAGAGAGGTAGCAGAAGCAGGTATAGTTACAAAGTTGGAACCATATGAGCCATGTTTTTTTTTTCTTTTTACTGTGAAGTAGTGGTTCCCCAAGTTGTTGTTGGTGTTTTGGAACTCCACTCTGTTCTTCCTCTCACCACTTCAGCTCCATCTTGGAGACGGAGCAAATGCTGACATTCCACTTCCCCTGCTGTTGCGAGGTTGCCAATATCGCAACCCGAAACTGAGGTCAGGGACTGAAGGACACTGTCTCTTCCACATTCCCTCCGGTACTCCAGAGTCATGCTTTTCAGCTTCTGCCGCTCCATCATTCCCACTGGAGCACTCTCCAGGATCCACCCAATGTATTTCACATTGTTAACATGCTGGTTAACATCTAGGTCACTCCAGCGTGGCTGAAAATGTTTGTTACCAAATCATGAGAGTTGTGTTGGCTGGGGATAAGTTTGTTAAATCATTTAGCGTATGATATATACTTACAGTGAGCCCAGATCGAACATAGTCAGCAGTTTTGTCGTCAAGTTTTGTTAACTTTCTGCTGTCCTCGTCAAGGACAGGATCAGAATTCACAAAATAAGGTTCTATTTCCGCTCGAACCTCTTCAGGAATCTTTGACAATCTCCTTGTCACTTTATTCATCATCACCCACACACTGCAGCAAAAGAAAATGATGCCATACACAGATGATTAATACTCTATAAATAAATATCTCACCCGAGGCACATACTCATGAGACCATAAGAGCCCTAATTACCAATAGCATAAACTTGTTTAGTCTTATCTGAATCTGATAGATGAGCAAACAATATAAACAAAGAGCAGAGCAGAGACCAATCGATATATGGTCATATGCAGAGTAAACCAAAACGAAAATCTAACCTTGATGCTCGTGTTAAAATTTCTCCAGTATTGCAGTCCCGAACAAGCCAATCACGACGCATACCATTCTTTCCAGATTGACTGACCCAGGTATCTACTTCGACAACATCTCCCCTGGAAGACAGATATCGAATAAGCAAATGAATTATGTACTATGCACAACATGTGATCCAGGGTACAAAATGTCAATTTCATATGAGCGTCTTTGTGCAACTGTAAAAGCAAATATCAACTGACTGGTAATCGACTTTTAGAAGGAGATAAGCAAAATACACATCATTTTCCCAAGCCTGGTAAAAAGAAGTGAGCATGAACCTGCATGCATTTCAGGTTTATGCAAAAAGAAACCAGCAATTCTCAGCGATTATTTAAGTTACGTGCTAAGGCTTATAATAGCTTACCAAGTAGGATATTTATCAACCACAACTTGCATACGAGTGACGACCCATATCAGATTCTTCTTAAACATCTCAGGAGTAGAACCAAACCCATCTCCCAGCAGTCCGGCAGTCTTGACATGGTTGAGGGCTGTTTCCTGTCATGAGCATAAGAGCTAAATCAAGCATATCAACGATACCAAAGACACAACATGCGACTGTAAACATAATCAAGTAGTACCTGTAAATGATTCATAACCGTTTCTATAGATGCAGAGCGATCAGCACCTATTTCATACGACCTAATAGAGAAATTCTGACGGAACACAAGACCATCCTGAACAATCCTCCCTAACCCGAACGGATCCATTAACACATCCGAACGCCTCGGTTTCCAATCAAGCATCATCCACTGCTTCTCAGCAGCCAAAAAAATCGTGGTCATCGCAGCAAGAAGCATACTCCAGTCAGGTAACTGGTTGATGAAAGTTCTCGGAGCAGGGTGCGACGTCTCGACATCAGAAGACTTAATGATCTCTACTGAACCAGGCAAACCAACTTTCTTCCCATTTATCTTGGGTGGAGCTTGAGCGTTTGATTTAACCTTCATCCTACCAGAGTTCGGTGGCGAATTATGTCCAGCGAAGTTAGCAGACGTAACCTTGTTCCCCTTTCCATTAGAATCAAGTGAAGGAGACGGTACAGGAAAGAATGACGACGTAGCAGAAGTGGCCACCATGACGAGAAGATGAGCTTTTTAAAAGACACTGCACACCAAAAAGAAGCTAAACTCGATAAGTACCATATATTATCAATCAAACACTACATCTTAAAGCAATAAGCGGAATCCTAACGTAGATAAGAGCTTGCGTAAAACGAAGGAACACTAACAAAATCTTACACACACGGACCCAAAAACAAATTTCTCTGTAAACTCTCAGATATCACTGAGCTATAATATCCATTAGCAATATCATCAGCTCATGCTCAAAAACCTTAATCCATTTCAAACTTCAACATTCTCAAATTCGATTCTCCAAAGTTTTAGGAGAAAACAAATTAACACAGAGAAAGGAACCAAAAAACCCAGATCTGAAATCCAAACAACGAGGAGAAGAAACCAAAACCCAGAAAAATTAGATCGTAAAAACCCCAAAAGATTAAAAATTTAGAACATCATTTCTTCAACAAAGCATTAAATGAACAAATCCAAAACCCAGCAAATGAACAGATATATTCATGAAGAAAACGAAGAGATCTCTACCCAAAACGGAAGACAGATGATGAAAAATCCACAAAATGTAACGCCAAAAATCTCTCCAAACCCTATAAATCTCTCCTCCTTCTTCTTCCTTTCTTCCTTTCTTCCTTCAGGTGCCTCTCTGGCTCACGATCTCCTTACCTTCTGTTTAAAACTTTTTTTTGTTGTAATTTCTCTCTCAATAATTTTTTTTTCTCAGTTTATTTTTTATTTGTATTTTGCGATTCTCCAAAAATATTAAAAAGTATAAATGTTTTTGATTTTGGGAGAAAAAAGTGGGTGAGAGAGAAATAGATGAGATTGGGAATTTATACAATCCTTTTCTCCTCTCTTCTAGTACTTTCAAAACCAACATTTTTTATTTAATACCCATATTACCCTTTTCTTGTTACGAGATTGTTAACCTAATTAGCCAATTTTATTGATTTTTTTCGTATCTGACTAGAAGTCTTTCAAATTTGTAACACGCAAAAACGTTGATTGATCATTGTTTCTAGCTTCCGTGGAAGTTTCCTTCCTTTTTGAATTGTTGATTGTCACTCAGAAATTGTGCTAATCACACTTACTAATCCTAATAATTATAATTATAGTATTTTGTAGGAGAAAAGGACACATATCAGATTTTGTTAGTAGAGAATTGTCAATTTTGGGCACCGACGCCTTTGTAATAATATTAAGCAGGCTGAGACAACAAGCTACATGTGCATCTATCTCTTTCCTTACTTGCCTATATTTATTAGAGATTATGGAAGAACCCAACATTAATACTAAACCTAACATTTTACGTCTTAGATTTTCATTTTTTAACAATAAACTTTGTATGATATATATTCAACTGTCGGACTACAAACTATAGTTAGCCGAAACCTTTTTTTTTTATTTAACAAAATTTTTGTCAAATAACATTTGTGAATATGACAATGCCAGTTCACAATATTTTACCATCGTCAATATTTAACCAATCAGCCATAATGAACACATATTCATCCTGATATTGTAGGGTAGCCACAAACTTTACAATCATTCATAATACACATGTTTTGATATAAATGCTTAACATTAGAATCATATAGCATGTAAATATCTTTTTGTAAGATAATAAGAAGATTTTTATATGAGAAACTTCTATGTAATACAAAATATTCATAAGCTTATAACTATGTATATTTAGTTTACATAGATAGATGACTAAAATCATTTACATAGTTGATGTCGTCCTTGATTTCGTAATCCTAAGTAAAGAATCATTGTTGATGGAATTAACAAAATGTTTAATATTTATGTGGTAATATTATGGGTCCCTACCATCATACATTGAGCCTTCTATGAACATTATAAAAGTAATGAATTCTGAATGGAATGAATATTATTAAGCAAATTTGATTATTAAGATATATGATTTTATAAGAAAAATAATTATAAAATAGAAAACCTAACTTCAGAAAATTACAAATCTGGTTAATTACCATGGTTATTTAAAAATTGTGATACATATGTATTCCACTCCATATTGTATTGAAAGATAGAAATTTGGGAAGTAGATGGAGTCGTCACAATTATGAAAATTATTAAATGATCGAATAAATTGTGTGGTAGATTATCGACGGTTAACATGAAAAATAAAAATTGTGAGTAAAGACCAATCAAACAATTTTAAAATACATAAAGTAAACAAGTAAAATACATTTAAATTACATACAGTAATTAATAAAAAAAATCTGTGGAAAAAAATGTTTTTCACTAAACCTAACATTTTACCTCTTAGATTATTATTTTTTTTATTTTTTAACAATAAACTTTGTATGATATAAATTCATGTTGGACTACAAAATTTCGCCGGAAACATATATGGTAAAAACCTCTCTTTTTTTTAATTACTAGTTAACAACTTTTTTCTTAAGAAAACAAAAATTGTCAAATAATATGGTGAATATGACATTGCTAGTTCTTCTGGAGAAAGTAGTATGGTTTGAAATATTCCATCAATAAGACAGAAAAGTTCTAAAAACCTCTTCAACCATATAGATATTTTTTTTGTTTTGTTTATCTCATATTTCATTATAATTGTGTATGCCCATTGAAAGAAAAGAATGTGTTTTTCATTTTGTGAAACATTTTATGTATAACCAATCTTGTGGAACTGTTTGTTGGTAAGAAATTAAGAATAAAAATATAAACTTTCATAAAAACACTAAAGGGGTATTCAATCTAGCACTTGGAGTAATTTTTTTTGCATTGTCAAATCATATATTATAAAATCATGAATTTTAAATAATGTTTAAAAACCATTGTTATTTAACTAGTAATTTGTAAAAACACTCTTAAGTCCAGTGTTGTTAAAATTATATTATATACTGAGTTTTTAGTAATTGGTTAATTATACAAATACTCAAATCACATGGTTTTATGTGACATGTAAGAAGATCTCATAACAATTTCTCAAAAATCACATAAAAATACATTATAACTCAAATCATTATGATCACTTGGTTGAATATTGATATATGAATATATAGTTAATGACCATTCAAAATGTTGTTGCAGCTTGTGGTGTACCTAGTGCTAAATGTTAAATTCTTCTCTTAACCATGACATGACATGACACGACTAACAAAACAAACGTCTCTTCTTATTTTGAACATACTTGAACGATGTCACATATGTTATCAACTATATTGATATATGACCTTGGTTGAATATTGATATATATATATATATNATATATATATATATATATATATATATATATATATATATATATATAGTTAATGAACATTTAAAATGCTGCTGCAGCTTGTGGTGTACTAAGTACTAAATGTTAAGTTATTCTCTTAACTATGACATGACACGACTAACAAAACAAATATCTCTTTTTATTTTGAACAGACTTGAACGATGTCACATATGTTATCAACTATGTAATAAGAGCCGAAGGAAAATCATACACATTCATCACAAACAAAAACATGAGTTTTGCTCAAGATCTTATCAACATATTAAAAACAGCTGGTCAGAGTGTCAACAAAGAATTATAATATATGGGTGTTATATCTTGTTTTAGTGTTAGTAATTGGTTAGTTATACAAACAGGCAACTTACATGTTTTAGGTGATATTTGAGAAAATCTCATAACAATTTCTCAAAATTATATAAAAATATATTAAAACTCAAATTATTATGATCGCTTGGTTGAATATTAATATATGAACATTTATAGTTAATGAATACTTTGGAAATTTTTGTTTGTTAGTCTCAAAATCAAATACCCATTTCATTTTTTTTTAATGCGCACCACATACATAATATTGAATTACATGATTTGATTTAGACATGGACTCATCCATCATCAAACAATAACTCAAAAAAAAAAAAAAGCAAATGACAAATTTCCTATTTATGAAAAAAATATAAAACTCAGTAACCACATGCTTCACAAAAACCAAAACAGTTAAATCATATATTCGACATCACAATGAAAAAAACAACAATAAAAAAACACCAAATCAGAGGATACAACTATGTATCACTAAATTTTTTAAGGCAAAAAAAGAAGAAAATTGTATTTTTTTTTATAGACAACAATCATATAGTCGTTGATCTTTAGCCAATCAACCCTAATTAACACATATTCATCATGATATTTTAGGATAACTACAAACTTCACAATTCAATCATAATACACATGTTTTGAGATAAATGTTGAATATTAGAATCATATAACATATAAATATTTGTTTTTGTAAGTTAACAAGAAGATCTGTATTCTACGAAAATTCTATGTAATACAAAATTCTCATAAGCTAACAACTATGTAAAATTAGATTACATAGACATATGAGTAACATATGTAAGTATTGCTCTGTTGCGTCGCTCGTCTGGATGCAGTGATGCAGTGAAAACACGGTATATATGGATAGTGGCCGTATAAGACAAAATGGGTCAAACATAAAAAAAAAAAGATTATTGAAAAAAGTGTTTAATATTTCCCTTAATATTTATGTAGTAATATTATGGGTTTCTACCATCTCACATTGAACACTTTATGAGCATTATAAAATCACAAACAATAATGAATTTAAGAAAACAATTACGAAGTAGAAAACGTAACTTTGAAAAATTACGTTAATTAATGATCGTTCCATGAATATTTTTAAAAATCACAGTTTAAAAAAAAAAAACTATTATCCTAATTTCACCCTGGTAGAGTAAAATAAAAGAATATTTTGAGTAAAACCAAACAAACATAGATTGATATAGATTTTAAAATACATAAATTAATATGAGCAACCAATCAGAAGAAAGGGATGAGGAGAGAAAGATAGAGGGAAGGTGAGCTGATAAGGTTACAAACACTACACTCAAAGAGCTTCTTCTTCTCCTATCTTTGAAAAAATGGCGATGACGCCTGTTGCTGCATCATCTCCGGTTTCAACGTATCGTCTCTTTCGCTCCGATTTCATACATAAACCTCCTCCGTTTCTCTCCCTCACCAAACGGAACCGAATTGCGTCGTATCGCTTCAATGTACGCGCCTCCGCGGCGAGTGCTACCGTCGATTCACCGAACGGTGTCGCTGCGTCGACCTCAGAGACTGAGATCGATGAATCCTCCTATGGCCGACAGTATTTTCCTTTAGCTGCAGTCGTTGGGCAGGTTAGTGAATTTGCTCCTTGCAATTTGAAATTCACTAGGTTGCAGAAGAATTGTGTTCAATTTGAATCGATTTCGTGTCGTCTAAGCTCGCAAATGTGTATCGTTAACGGAAATGGTTTGATTTAGTTGGATTGTGTATAAGGGAAGCATCCTAAATTGTGATCAGTGAAAGAAAAAAGTTGCTGAATTTTGTTTAGTAGATGTATTTATAACTTCAATTAATGTGGTTTGTTAATAGGAAGGCATAAAGACTGCTCTTCTGCTTGGTGCGGTTGATCGTGAAATCGGAGGGATTGCTATTTCAGGTCGTAGAGGGACTGCAAAGACAATCATGGCTCGAGGGCTACATGCAGTTCTCCCTCCTATAGAAGTTGTTGTAGGCTCAATATCAAATGCTGACCCGGCCTGCCCAGATGAGTAAGAATATTACAATGTGGCTGCACTAGTGTGATGCCTTAATCCTATACTCTTGCCGGCATTTACTCTTATGATGCATGTAGGTGGGAAGATGGGTTAGCTGAGAAAGTAGAGTACAATGCTGATAACAGCATTAAGATCGAGATTGTCAAATCTCCTTTCATCCAGGTACATTTAGTCTTAGGTGCCATTACGACTTATCTGGTTTTCTTAGTACTTAGGTTTTTCTGTCATTTTTATTACACAGATTCCTCTAGGAGTCACAGAAGACAGACTCATTGGGTCTGTTGATGTTGAGGAGTCTGTGAAAAGGGGAACAACTGTTTTCCAACCTGGTCTTTTGGCTGAAGCCCACAGGGGAGTGTTGTACGTCGATGAAATAAATCTCTTAGATGAGGGAATTAGTAATCTGCTTCTCAATGTATTGACGGATGGTGTTAATATAGTTGAAAGAGAAGGAATCAGCTTTAGGCACCCATGTAAGCCACTATTGATTGCAACCTACAACCCTGAAGAAGGTGCTGTTCGAGAGCACCTGTTAGACCGTGTTGCCATTAATTTAAGGTATTGTTGGAGTTTCTGAATCCAGAGTGTAAATTATTGGTCTGTTTCTTTGGGGTAATTCCCAGTTCTTTCTCTTTTTACATCACGATGTTAATATATGCAGTGCAGACCTTCCTATGAGTTTTGAAGATCGCGTTGCAGCAGTTGGAATCGCCACACAGTTTCAGGAAAACAGTAATGAGGTTTTTAGAATGGTAGACGAAGAGACAGAAACAGCAAAGACGCAGGTATTTTCAAATGAATTATGAGAAAGAGGGCTGGTACACTGCCCATTTGCAAAAATTGGATGGGATGCTATGCTTCTTATCCAAATTTTCTCGGTCATAACCCAGTACATACTCTCTGACTGCAGATTATTTTGGCTAGAGAATATTTGAAAGATGTCAAGATAAGTAGAGATCAACTGAAGTATCTGGTTTTGGAAGCTCAACGAGGTGGTTGTCAGGTGTTGTGCAAAATTTCTAAATCACCTTTTGTGTTTATGGAATAAATACTCGATAGTAAGAGAGAGGGCAAGACAAATGCAAGATGATGTTATGATTATAGACTTTAACTAGTCTGGTCCTTGAACAGGGATAGATAATGTATGGGTGGAAGGCAAGAATAATCATCGTATCGGAAATCTAGAAAGAGATGATTTTCTGAAAAAACTGGATAATGTTGATGTTTCACCATTTTATGATCATAACATGTGGTATTTAGTGTACTTGGTAGTTTATTGTAATTGCCTACCCTCCATCCTCCATTGACAAATTTATGATACAGGGTCACCGGGCCGAATTATATGCAGCACGTGTGGCGAAGTGCTTAGCTGCAATTGAAGGGAGAGAAAAAGTCACCATTGATGACCTCAGAAAGGCCGTTAAGCACTCTTTCTCTGGCTCATTCATTTATTGTATTTTTCCAGAACGATCAAGCAAACCATAAAGTTTTATGTTTCTTAGCAGAAACATTTTCTCGTTAGATGTAGTCATTGGTGTTAAGAGGTTGATGCCCCTTCGTACGAATGTTTCCGTTGCCTACTTATTTTCTGACCTCAACTGAAGTGCTATTCTTTTTGTTAATTCCTACTCATCCACATTCCTCTTCATCTTAGACCTTCTTGGATACCTTGAGTTTCACTACAATCATTTTTAAACCAATGATATTAATTTTGATTGGCAGTGAGATTCATCTTTTCAAAGAAACTAACACCTCTTACGAAATAAATGAAATTATCTGATATGTTTGTGCTTCATACTTTTTATCTAACTGTTGTGAGTTTGCATAGTTTCAAAGTATTTTAGCGAGTTCGTTTATTTTATGTTCACTTTCTATCTAGTTTTAGTGTTGTAGAATAGTCTTAGCAGAAATTCAATTGGCATTGTAGAATAGAGAATGACGTTTTATAGTGATCTGGCTGATGTATTTGTGACATTGTCCTGATATTGATGATCCATTTCATTTATAGGTTGAACTGGTCATTCTTCCCCGTTCGGACGTAGATCAGACTCCACCTGAACAACAAAACCAACCACCACCTCCTCCACCTCCTCCGCAAAATAACGAATCTGGAGAAGAACAAAATGAAGAAGATCAAGAAGAAGAAGAAGAGGTCAGTGGATTAAGTATGCATTATCATCTCTTTTTGGACACACAAGTAAGGTTTTCTAAAGTCAAATCATTAACCAACGTAGGATGAAAACAATGAAGAAAATGAAAATGAGCAGCAACAAGACCAAATACCTGACGAGTTTATATTTGACGCTGAGGGTGGTCTGGTAGATGAGAAACTCCTCTTCTTTGCTCAACAAGCTCAGAGACGTAAGGGTAAAGCTGGAAGAGCAAAGAATGTTATATTCTCAGAAGATAGAGGACGCTATATAAAGCCAATGCTCCCAAAGGTTTGTCCTTGAGTTCATTCTCAATCTGGCTAGTTGTTTAAAATGCAGAGATATTTTGTTGATTTAGCCTTGGCTCTTTGACAGGGGCCAGTAAGAAGATTAGCTGTGGATGCAACCCTTAGAGCAGCTGCACCATACCAAAAATTGCGCAAAGAAAAGGATATTTTAGGAACTAGGAAAGTCTTTGTGGAGAAAACAGATATGAGGGCCAAAAGAATGGCTAGGAAAGCTGGAGCCCTGGTACCGAACCTTCTCCATACATTTTTATCTGAAAGATTGTATAAGTTTGACATTTTCCTTGCTTAAAAATTATTCTCACTGAAATGTTTAAATACAAAAAGGAAGATGGACACAGCTTGATATTAGATGCTTAAATGTTCTTTTATCTTTTTAATGTGTCAATAGGCTTCAATGACAACATAGATTCTATCTGATTACGCCTCTGGCTTACTATTGTTGTATGGCAGGTTATATTTGTGGTTGATGCAAGTGGCAGTATGGCATTGAATCGTATGCAAAACGCCAAAGGTGCTGCACTCAAACTGCTGGCTGAGAGCTATACTAGCAGGGATCAGGTAAATATAGCTTTGTCAATAATAAGCATGAGTTGATGGTTTGAATGAATCGGTCAGAACTTCAGATGAGACTCTTACTCCAGTGAGGTTTAGGTAGCTATTATTCCTTTCCGAGGAGATGCTGCGGAAGTGCTGTTGCCCCCTTCTAGATCAATTGCAATGGCAAGAAATCGTCTTGAGAGACTTCCTTGTGGTGGTGGTTCTCCTCTCGCCCATGGTTTAACAACGGTATGGCAATGTGTATTGTGTTGTTAATATGATAACTATTAAGGTTTGTTATTTCATCATTGATGTGGTAAATTATTTTTAGGCGGTAAGAGTGGGACTTAACGCAGAGAAGAGTGGTGATGTCGGGCGGATAATGATTGTTGCAATAACTGATGGCCGAGCTAACATAACACTGAAAAGATCAACTGATCCTGAAGGTATTCCCGCCGATGCTCCTAGACCCTCATCCCAAGAACTGAAGGTAAAAACCTGTTAGTAGCTTCACAAGAACACGATAAAAACAAGTTCTCTATCCTTGAACATTCTTGTTATGCAAGAAAATTTACAAATTGCCGGTCTTGTGTTGTATGTAGGATGAGATTCTGGAAGTTGCTGGGAAGATTTACAAAGCGGGGATGTCTCTTCTAGTTATTGATACTGAGAACAAGTTTGTGTCAACTGGTTTTGCCAAGGAAATTGCAAGAGTTGCTCAAGGTTAGTAGCTGCAATTGTATTCAGAGATGTCTTCCTCTTATTATAAGCAGACAAATCACTTTGTTTTGATTGTTCCTCGCAGGAAAATATTACTACTTGCCAAATGCTTCGGATGCTGTCATATCGGCCACCACTAAGGATGCACTTTCGGCACTGAAGAATTCTTGACTTCATAGGGACATATGATTTTACAGTTGACGCAATACCTCATTTGTACACAATTAATCGAATCCGAACCGGACTTTAATTTTGTACAAGTGTAATTTGTAATTTTTGTACAAGTGAATCAAATTAATGGAAAGTCATTAAAATTGATGTAAACCAGAAATCTAGCTAAAAATTTCTTAACCCCAATCAATTTAAAATCCGGTTGTACTTCAAAATTGTGGAAAGCTTGAACCAAACTGAATCAAATCGGAAAACCGAATGCCAAACAAGAGTGGGATTTTATTAGACTCATAGGAGAAAACAGTTGAGCAGAGTTGGGAGTAGGAAACCAAACTCAGGTTTCCGACGAAAGAGATGATTTCTACAGCTCCACTGATTCGTTCCTCTCCATTTCTATCTCTTTCTCGATCAAATTCGAATCGCTTTACCCTCAAGATCCCTCCTTTACTCTCTTTATCTCCACCAAAGAGATCCAATGGCTTTGTCCCTATCTGTTTTTCAATCTCAGACAAGCTCTCGACTTCTGAGGAGTCCGATGCTGGAATCATGTCTAAGGCATCGATCAGTTTATTGGAAGATAGTTCGCTTAACAATTTGAAGATGCAAGTGGGTAGCCCTATTTCGTTACATTCAATCAATCCGTTAGCTAAGCTGAGTCTAAGCGATGAAGCATCTCTTCTATTGACATTCATCGCTTGCACGGTAAAGAAGAATTGAATTTTTGGAATGTACCCTTTCTTTTTTTATAGATCGAACATTGCAATTTTGAATGACAATGTTGTTGACTTGATTCGTAGATAAAATGCTAGGCTTGTTGATGATGATCTCTTGATGGTCCTCTGTTGCAGACTTCTGTGGCTTTTACAAGTTTTGTGATTGCAGCAGTTCCTACACTTGTGGTAAGTCCCAAACATTTGTCTTATTCTTTTGCTTCAAAATGTTTCAAGTAGCTACAAGAGAGTGGGTATGTTAATGGATTTAGTATTCGTAATAACCCTATGAACCTATCTATATTATAGTCTTGGTCCTCTGCAGTTAGTTTCTAGTGAACTCTAGCTTTTACCATCAACTGACAAAAAGCCAATGAGCCTAATTGTTTAGCTCAACCTTGCACTCTTCTCTACTGGTATCTTATCTCTGATTCATCTATGTGTGATTTTTCCTCTTTTTGGATTTGGCTTAACTCAACAAAAGCATGATGAATTGCTATCTATTCAAAACCCTTATGTATAGCCTATATTTTCTTACACACCTCCAGGCAATGGGTAGAGCTGCAGCTTCGTTTGCAAAGTTAGCTGACACAGCTCGCGAAGAACTCCCTAGTACGTTGGCAGCCATTAGGCTCTCTGGCATGGAAATAAGCGATCTTACTCTCGAACTGAGCGATTTAAGGTGATCATTAAACCTCTTTTCTTTTCTTTTATGGCCAATTACAACGTTTGCTTCAAATTGATTCTTCTAAGTCATCACACTCTTTTCATCTGTCCGGACTAAGAAAATGTGCTCTCTATGATTATTAATTTATTATGTATGTGAATGGTTTCAGCCAAGATATAGCTGACGGGATAAACAAATCAGCTAAAGCGGTTCAAGCAGCTGAAGCTGGAATCCGGCAGATTGGAACACTTGCACAGCAGCAAACCGTCTGTAAGTTCCTCACTTTTTCTGTTAATGGTGACAACATATAACTTAGGTAAACAAGCGGATGTTAACTGTGATATGTAAATGATCCCTTGGTTCAGCAATGATTGAAGAGAGAGCAAACTTACCAGAAATATCGCTGAGACCTGTAGTGGCTGGTGCGGCCGAGAAGACTTCTAACGCAATAGGCAGAGCAACCAAATCAGTAATGAACATTATAACCGGAGGAGACAAAGACGAAGACAGTCCTTAGACCCTTATCTTTTTCTTTTTTTTTTGTCTCTGTACGAAGGAATCAGTTGGTGAACATGGAAATATGATTATGGCTTTTGAGTTTTGGCAGAAATGAGTGTATTTGTGAAACCTGATGCTATTTGAGTTCTGAATAGAATGTCTTAAGAAACACATTGCAAGACACAACATAAACAACTAGACACAAGAGACAGAAGTGGTTGACTATGCAAATATGGTAATAGAGAGATGTGGATTGGGCTTTTAGGCCCAGAATAAGTTAAAATGAAGAATGGAAATGGAAACAGAGTCAATCTTTTTGTCAAAGCTTTATCCTTTTGTCCGTCTTCTTCTTCATCCGCCATCACCAGTTTCTATCTCTCTGTGTAATCTCTTCAACGGCCTTCAATGGTCAGACTTAGCTTTCGAATTTAGCCGACAAATAGTATTATGTCTTCTTGTCTTCTTCCTCAGTTCAAGTGCCAACCTGATTCTTTCTCTATTCAATTCAGAACCTCTCACAGTCTCCGTAAGTATTTACATTTTCATGTTCAGTTTCGAATTCTTCCAGATTCATCCTCCATTGTTCTACCGCCTTTCCTTTTAGCGTACTCAATATGTCCATGTTTATCTATCTATTTTTGGGTTATGGGTCTAGTTGGATATGATTTTGATGCTTAAGCCATTACTGGTTCAATGTATGCCCTGCATATTTGTGATATGTATGAAAAACTAGCAGACATAAGAACTTATATCTTTTTGAGGGTTCTCACGGTGTGGATTTCTTGCATTTGCTCTGTTCTCATCCTTCGGTGACGTTTCTCACCATCTAGTTATGTTGTTATAAATGTTTAAGATAGGTACCTAAATGGAAATTTATGAAAGGATTCATATTGATCTGGAGAATGTAGTAGTGAAAATCTCTACTTGATAGTGTTTAGAATCTCAACATCTGTGGTTCAGATTGTAGATTTTCAAAGGAACAAGGTATCAGGAAATTGCACAATGTCATCATTATTAATGTGATATATTTTAGTTCTCAGTATTCAGAGATATTTGGATGTGTCATAATATGACATTTGTTGGAACTATGCAGCAAAACACAACAAGGGTCCAGTCTTCTTCCAACCGCAATGTGCAGTATCCACTTCACCGGCGGTGTTAACTTCTATGGTTGATGTAGCAAAGCTTAGACTACCCTCTTTCGAAACTGATTCGGATTCTCGCATATCAGATAGGCAATGGACTTATACAGGAAACATTGGTCCTTCCACCGAGGTAACTAATAGGCTTATATTACTATGTCATGTTTAATAGTGGTTGTCCCAAAGCTTCAGTGAGATTAGTGATAACGTGTTTGTATCTGTAGGCAAAATATTTAGAAGCTTTAGCCTCTGAAACACTTCTCACAAGCGATGAAGCAGTAGTTGCGGCTGCTGCAGCTGAAGCAGTCGCCCTTGCAAGAGCCGCTGTCAAAGTTGCAAAAGATGCCACGTTATTTAAAAATAGTCCCAACACGAAACTATCAATTCCATTAACGGCAGATAAACGCTCCAAGTGGGATCAGTTTACGGAGAAGGAACGTGCTGGAATATTGGGACATCTACCGGTTTCTGACACTGGAATCGTAAGTGATCGAAGCACTGCACCTGCACCTGCACCTGCACCTGAATGTAACAAAGAATCGTCGTCTGGTGATTTAGAACCAGAAGAACAAGAACTTGAGCTTCTGGAAGCGGAACTGTCAGCGAGTTTAGCTGTGAGATCTACACGCCAAACTGAAAGGAAAGCTCGGAGGGCGAAAGGGCTAGAGAAAACAGCAGCAGGTATGCTATCAGTGAAGACTGTTTCAAGCTCTAAAAAGAAACGTGTTGCTTCACAAGAAGTTGACCATAATGATCCTTTGCGTTATCTAAGAATGACAACAAGCAGTTCCAAGCTTCTCACTGCCAGAGAAGAACAAGAGCTTTCTGAAGGAATACAGGTTTGTCACTGATAAAATGTGAACCAAATATGTTGGCTTTAGAAGTATCAAAATTATTTGATGATAAGTTTCTATGTAATTTTTAATGATCTTTATTGTGGTTTATTGATCACAACTTTGGGTTCTTCATTTAGGACCTTCTGAAGTTGGAAAGACTTCAAGCAGAGCTTACCGAGCGTGGTGGCTGCCAGCCAACCTTTGCACAGTGGGCTTCTGCGGCTGGAGTCGATAAAAAATCTTTAAGGAAACGTATACATCATGGCACAGTATGCAAGGACAGAATGATTAAAAGCAACATTCGTCTCGTTATTTCGATCGCCAAGAATTATCAAGGAGCTGGGATGAACCTCCAAGATCTGGTCCAGGTTTGAGTTTTTCCCTAATAATTACATCTGTGACAAGACCAAGGAAAGTGATCAATATCGAACATTTTACTAATAAAACTAATAGTGAACCATCATCTTGTGTCGAAATGCTCACAGGAAGGGTGTAGAGGGCTTGTGAGAGGAGCAGAGAAGTTTGATGCTACAAAAGGTTTTAAGTTTTCTACTTATGCTCATTGGTGGATCAAGCAAGCAGTACGAAAGTCTCTCTCTGATCAGTCCAGAATGATAAGATTGCCTGTAAGTCATCCCAAGCGTTTTAAAATATTGTGACATGTATAAACAAAGGTTCTGGCTTTTGCCTGATCATACTTATGGAATCATTTGGCAGTTTCACATGGTAGAGGCAACATATCGGGTGAAAGAAGCACGAAAGCAACTATACAGTGAAAACGGAAAGCATCCAGAGAACGAAGAAGTTGCAGAGGCAGCAGGGCTATCAATGAAGAGACTCATGGCGGTTATGCTCTCTCCAAAACCTCCGAGGTCGCTAGACCAGAAAATCGGAATGAATCAAAACCTCAAACCTTCGGTATGTCCTCCCAACACAACACACACCATAACATAATAGTCTTCTTGTGCATGTTCAAAATAGTAATATAAGACGGGTGTGTGAATGAATGCAGGAAATCATAGCAGATCCCGAAGCGGAAACATCAGAAGACATTCTCATAAAGCAGTTCATGAGGCAGGACCTAGACAAAGTATTGGACTCGCTGACAATTCGGGAGAAGCAAGTGATACGTTGGAGATTCGGGATGGAGGATGGAAGAATGAAGACGTTGCAAGAGATCGGAGAGACGCTGGGAGTGAGCCGCGAGAGAGTGAGACAGATTGAGTCCTCTGCCTTCAGGAAACTGAAGAACAAGAAGAGAAACAACCATTTGCAGCAATACTTGGTTGCATCATCATAACTTTTTTCCTATCTTTCAACAAAGGAATGTTTTTGTGCATAGAACCCATTTCAACAAGCAGTAAATTACTTACTTTTACTTTTAGCATTTTACTACATTTGTTACAACCAAACTCATTGTTTTACTAAATAACAACAAAATAATTTCTCATAAAAGAATACCAAAATAAAATGATCCAAATAAAAAGTTTATAAAAACTGCATTATTTGTCTTTTTATTTTTGGGTCAAGGTCAAAAGTGTAGTTTTAGTTACAAAATTTTGGGGAAAATACTGGAAAAGGAAAGAATATAATGAAACAGGACGACCCTTCGAGTCTTATCCAAAGCATTTGCTTCCTCACAATCCTTTCTCTGTCTCTCTGCTTCCCGCTAAGCTTTTCAATCTTCGGTAACATCGTCTTTCTCTCTCAAATTACTCTGCTCTTTACTTCTTTGGCTATCTCTAATATCGAAATTATCACTTTGACTTCTTAAGAGCCACAAAAAAAAACCAGACACATGTGTAGTTGGTTGCGTTCTGAGTTACAAATTTGCGTGTTTGGTATTTAATGATAATCATGTAATAAGAAAGTGATGATTTTTTTTTCACAGTTTATGTGTAGATTGTTTCTGGAATATAGAGAGTAATGTGCATTTTTGTATTTTCAGGTATTGCTTGAGGAAGGTTTAGATGGCAGTAGCTACACATTGTTTCACTTCACCTTGTCATGACCGTATTCGATTTTTCTCTGGAATTACAAGTGATGGTGGTGGTAGGCTTCTGAGAAATGGCACGTTCTTGGTGAAGATTCTACCATCTTCCAAGAATGCTGATCTGAGAATAACTGCAAAATCCTCACGCCCCTTATCTGGATTCAGGTCAGGAATCTCTAAGGTAAATTGGTCAATCGATTTTGTTATTCGAAATAAAAAGTTGTTTCTTGGGATGATTTAAGCTCAGACCTTTTAACTTTACTCTCAGGGAGTATTCGATATTGTGGCATTAACATCAAGGAATGCAATAAAAGAGCTGACTACTCCAGTGCTGCTTAGACTCATGGGTGTTTTAGCTTGCGCATTCCTCGTTGTTCCATCTGCAGACGCGGTTGATGCACTCAAAACTTGTGCTTGCTTGTTAAAGGGATGCAGGTATATTTGCATTATCCATCTTTGTGCATATTGTAATAATATATATGTTCAATTTGCATTATATGGCTCCATTGAGATTCTGCTGGTTATATAAAGCTAGTGTCTGTCCACCCTGGAGCTAGTTTGAGTTCATGATATCTTTTTTATCTTTTGCTAGAAGTTATGATACATTTCACATTGTCTGACATTTTCTGACCATATAATTTGTTAGGATAGAACTCGCAAAGTGCATTGCCAACCCTTCCTGCGCAGCCAATGTTGCGTGCCTCCAGACCTGTAATAACCGTCCAGATGAAACCGAGTGCCAGGTTTCTAATTCTTCGTAACATTCCATTTGCGTCCTGCAGCTGCTTATGAGCAAAGAGACTAATGACTGTGCTTATATCAGATTAAATGCGGGGATCTATTCGAGAATAAAGTAGTTGATGAGTTCAACGAGTGTGCTGTATCGAGAAAAAAGTGTGTTCCTCAAAAATCTGATCTCGGAGAATTTCCTGTCCCAGACCCTTCTGTTCTTGTCAAGAACTTCAACATCCGGGACTTTAACGGGAAGTGGTACATTACAAGTGGCTTGAATCCAACCTTTGATGCATTCGACTGCCAGCTTCATGAGTTCCACACAGAAGGTGAGAAGCTTGTTGGAAACATCTCGTGGAGAATAAAGACCCCAGACAGCGGATTCTTTACTAGGTCAGCTATACAAAAATTCGTGCAAGATCCTAACCAACCTGGCGTTCTGTACAATCATGACAACGAGTACCTTCACTATCAAGATGACTGGTAACAATTTCTTGTACCCCTGAGGGCTTAAATCTTGAAAATGCTGACGTCTCTTCCCTGGCCTAACAAAAGTTTTGACATGATTCTTGCAGGTATATTCTGTCATCAAAGATAGAGAATAAGCCTGACGACTATATTTTTGTGTACTACCGGGGGAGAAACGATGCTTGGGATGGATATGGTGGGGCGGTTGTCTACACAAGAAGTTCTGTATTGCCCGATAGCATTGTCCCAGAACTTGAAAAAGCAGCGAAAAGCGTAGGCAGAGACTTCAGTACATTCATAAAAACAGATAACACTTGCGGCCCTGAACCTCCTCTTGTGGAAAGACTAGAGAAGACAGTGGAAGAAGGGGAGAGAATAATCGTAAAAGAGGTTGAAGATATAGAAGAGGAAGTAGAGAAGGAAGTTGAGAAAGTCGGTAAGACTGAGATGACACTATTCCAAAGATTGTTTGAAGGATTTAACGAACTTAAGCAAGACGAAGAAAATTTCCTGAGAACTTTAAGTAAAGAAGAGATGGAGTTGTTGGATGAGCTCAAAATGGAAGCAACCGAGGTTGAGAAATTGTTTGGAAAAGCTTTACCAATCAGGAAGGTCAGGTAGAACACGAAACCATGGTTGTCAAAACTATATCATACATACTTGTATTCGGTTCATATAAAAGTAATATATCTTTGTAAACATTCATCATTCAATAGCAATTGGATACAAAACACAAAAGGATTAAGACATCCTTAAGGCTAATCGAAACAGACACAAACTAGTTGTAAAAAACAGTAACTCAAGAAGAGGTGAAGCTAGTAATGATAGGGATAACAACAATCAGAATGATCAAAAGCAACACAAAGATACCAATACACATCCACTTCCTACTACTCCTCTGATGATTCTTAGCAGTCTTAAGCTCATTAGCCCCATCCTTAACATAATGACCCGCGCTCATCACATGATGCTCAATCTCATCCATCTGCTCACCTTGCGACTCAACCATCACAGCCATATCAAGAAACACCTGGTGAAGCTCCAACAAACTCTTCTCTATCTCCTTCGCCGCATCATACCTAAAACACACAACAAAACACACAAAATCAACAACAAGAACATAGATGAATCTCAACAAACAAACTCTTTGTTTTATATACCTGTCTTGAATCTCAACAACAGTTTCAAGAACCTTGCCTCTACCATGTTCTTGAATAGCTCTCGTAAGAAACTCTTCACCACCAGTATTATCAGTAATAATCTTCTCAATCATCTCATCATCAGGATACTCACCAGTAACAGTATAATACCTTCTCTCAACAGTATCTTTATACTCAGACATCATCTTCTGTCTCAATCCTTGAAACTCCATCATAACTTGTTTCAACTTCTTCCTCAAACCGTTAGTAACCGCCACTCTACTCCTATAAACCGAGTTCCCAGAAACACGTTTAATCTCCCTATTCGCCTTATCCATCTCCTCGAGCTTCGATTTAATCGATTTCGCCTTGCGTAAACCGGACACGATCTCGTTGCTGATCTTGTTACGGAGTGATTTAACCGATTCTGATTTGTGCACGCCTTTGCTCTCTTCGTTGTACTGTGAGATACGAATTAGTGTTTCGTTGATTAGACTCATCTCGATCTTGACTTTCTCTGCTTCTTCGAGGAAGGAAGAGAGATTCTCGTCGGATTTGTTCGTCATCTCGAGATCGGAATCACGTCCTGCTTCTAGATCTTTCATCGCTGCTTTTTTTAGATCGACGTAACTCATGAAGGACTTGGTCATTAAATCGTTCATCTGCAAAAAAAATCAAATCAGATTACATAAACAATCAGATAGATAGATATAGAAAGTAACAGATCGATATTAGAAGTCACATACCTTGTGGATATCGAAAGTTGCTAAAAATGTGAGAGTGTTGATGAAGAAGAAGAAGAAGATAGAGGATTTAGTGAGAGCGATTATAAGAATGGAGAAAACTATATAATAAAAAGGGAGAAATAGCCGTTACTGAATTTTGTTGTTACACAACGGCTATATTTTGATATGTATTGTATCCGTTGGATTCTCACATTTGTCCATCAGCTTTTCTGTTCTTCAATTTTTTAATGATGTGACTTTAATTCGGGTAGATTTGGAGAGTGAAGAAGAGTATAGGGGGTGAAGTGTAATTAAGTGTTTTTGGAGGTGTGTGAGATTAGAAGTCTTTTTTTTTTTTATGTAGATTTTGAATGTAGGGAGAAAATATAGGGGCTATATAGTAATAAATTAGCCTATGCTATTGCGCTTTTGCCGACTTGGTGACACTGTAGTAACTTTTTATCCTGAAGAAAAATTAGGATTAGGTAGCTGCAGTTTTGTCACTATTTATGAGAATTTGTGGTTCTTGTGTTATGTTGTTCTGAGTGGAAAACATTTGGTCTAGTTTTCTTTTTTTTTCTTTTTTTTTTGGGATTAGCATTTGAGCCATTTATATTAGGACATGTCAAAATATAAAATATTTGTTTTCTAATTTTGTTCATAATTGATCTGGAAAAAATAGTACTTTAATTAGTGTTGTCTACCTCATGATTGATGTTAATTCTTCTAAAAATGTTTTTAGACAATTCAAAATCTAAATTTAAAAAAATATTGGATTTGTCGCAACCAATATTGAAATATATTTTTAAAAAATTCAATTATTGGTGTAATAGTGATTTTTTTTTAGATGATAAACTATGTAAATCCACCTCGTAAAACTTTTCAACATATATCGGAAAAAAATTTGTTATGTTATAAAGAGATACTAGAAATTCGAATTTGGGATAATCAAATTTGAGATTCTTAAACTTAGAATGAGCAATAAGAATGATGTAATAACTTGGATATTTAGTCAGTAAGTGGTAAATAAGTTACATATACAAGATTTACCAGATTGGTAGGAAATATGGTTCCAATGAAAAACTTATGTGAAAATAAAAAATGTATTACCGGGATATTTCAAATTGCTAATAAATTAGTATCATATCTGCAATCGTTAATAGAAAAAAAAATCTTGGTTAGTAAAATATCTTTGTATCATTGTGATCACTATTCAGCTTTTCCTCTGTACCGAATCTACTTATACTAAATTTGACTTCCTTATTCAAATTGATCAACATTAACAACATTCTTTACTCTTTAGTTCTTACATCACCTTTCTGATTCCCCAACACTTTTTGACTTCGTTATTAAGCTAAACAGGTTATAGATCTTTTTGAATATTAAGTTTCCCTGTCGACTTAAATCTTGTTGTTTAGCTACAATTAAATATCTATTTTGGAATTATCTGCTATTTGTCACAAAACTAGTGTTCTAACTGAAAACAACAAACTTATAAAGTCAAATATTCTATACTACATTTAAATTGGGTGTCGCTCGGAAAATATCACATTACAGAGAGAAATGTGGTGGAGAAAGTGAGACCCACAATTTAGAGTGGTGTGTTGGCAAAATTTCTTCCTGAAAATACAAATCCAAATATCGATCACTACTTTATGTGATATGTCGTTACACTTTGTTGAATACACAACACAAATATTCACGAGGTGGATAACCTTTTTTCATTCCTCTACCATTGGTTGCATCCATTGTTTTTGTTTTTTATATACATATATATATTTTTCTTTTTAATCAAAAAAATTTCAGACCATAATTCATACTAATCCTTTTTCTAAATTCGATTTTTTGTGGTTCCAGAAAATGTATATTAGTAAAAAAATTTATAGTTGAAAATTTCTTTAAAATATAGGAAAACAGATAACACTAGTAAGATATATTTTAGGATGATTTTCCGAATACAGTATAGTATTATGTTCAAACTAAAACAAGAATGTTTGAAAAAAAAATGTCTGAACTATAAATCTGACTATAGATTAACACTTTTTTTTTTTTGACAAAAAAAGATTCAACACATTTATATATGTTAAATTTTGTATGGGTATGATCTTATCTAACTGATAGGACTAAAATATGTATGCTTGATTCACATGATTTCACATACCCTTTAGGCTTTAACTTGTAAAGTGGATAATATGCAAATGCAAAATGCAAAACCCATGTCTTTAGGATTTAATAGTTAAAAATAAACACATAAAAATGAACAATTAACATAGTAATTGACTGAAATCGCAAGTTATCTAATCATAATCTAGGGAAAATATTTTCAATCCACAAAACAAGGTAAAAAATATATAAATCCAATTCCAAGTTTAGAGATTTTTATTTACACAAACCTTATTATCCACAAAATGAAGAAGAAGTAAAGAACCTTATCCAATATTAGGTATTATTCTGACCGACTCGAACTAAAACAACAACTCAACCGTTAGATCTGAACATTTCCAAATCCAAAATGAACGGTCAAGATGACGTTAAAACGAAAAGGCAACCCACAAAACAGTTTCTTCTCCAGAAATGTCTAACCTTTAACTCTTTTTCCATTTCTCTTTTATAAAAGTTTTCGTGTGGAAGACAAAAGAATCCCAAAAACTTCTTCTTCTTCGCTGAGAAGACACGTTATCTATCTCTGTTTAAAAAACTTTTTTTTTTCTTCTTTTTCTGGTGATTCTTGTTTTGAGAGATTGTTCAAAAAAAAAAAAAATGGCGGATGTGATTAGCAGATCGAGTTTGTTATTTGGAGGAGTTTGTGCGAATCATCATCATCATCGTGGTGTTGTTGTTGTTGATGAGTTTTCTCCTGTGAGTTTTGGTTTGAAGAAGAGTTTCTCTTCTCTCAAGCATCAGTTTCATGGAAAACAGATCTTTGGAGATTCTCTTCATAGCTTTAGATCATTATCATCCATTAGAGCTCAGGTAAATTCACATGCGAGACCTAATTTTTAAGATCCTGAAATTTAATTGATGATTTAGGGTTTTTGATTATTGGATCTGTGGAAATTGATATGTGATGTGACATGTGTGTTATATATGCAGACAACATTGAGGATTGGTACAGTTCAGAAATGGTGGGAGAAGGGTTTACAGGAGAATATGAGAGAGATCTCTTCAGCTCAAGAACTTGTTGATTCTCTTACCAACGCTGGTGATAAGCTTGTTGTGCTTGATTTCTTCTCTCCTGGTTGTGGTGGATGCAAGGCTCTTCATCCTAAGGTATATAGATGAATTCATTTCTTGGATTTTTGGGTCTCTTTGAATCTGGAAATGAATGAGTTTGTCTAATTATGATGGTTTTATGATTATTGCAGATATGTCAGTTGGCTGAGCAGAACCCTGATGTGCAGTTTCTTCAGGTGAATTATGAGGAGCACAAGTCTATGTGTTATAGCCTTGGTGTTCATGTCCTCCCGTTTTTCAGATTTTACCGAGGCGCTCAAGGGCGTGTTTGCAGCTTTAGCTGTACTAATGCTACGGTTCGTTCTCTCGTCCGCATTAAATCAAGAGACAGCTATTTAAAACCATGTTAGGCTTGGTCTGATTTTAAACCTTGATCTTTATGTATATTTAGATCAAGAAATTCAGAGATGCATTGGCAAAGCATGGCCCCGATAGGTGCAGCCTCGGCCCGACCAAAGGGCTTGAAGAAAAAGAGCTTGTGGCACTTGCAGCCAACAAAGAACTCAACTTTAGTTACACACCAAGGCCTGTACCAGTTGAGGAAGAAGCTGATGTTCCTTCTTCAGCTCCAAGTCTCCCTGTTCCTCAACCATCGATGAGCGCCAAGGACAAAAAGACATTGGTCTCCGCAGGGAGATGATCTGGTTCCCAGGGAGAATAAGCCTTTCCTTGTACAGTTTGCGTGATAGTAGAGTACTAGCAACTGGATATAATGCAGTACCTTAAGATGTCTTTTTCTTGGAGCAGCCGGTTTGATGGGGTTTGGTTTTTTTGGTATCCCCTGAGCATAACCGGTTATTGGACATCTGGGTTTTCCTAGAGCAAAACCAGTTCCAATGGTCTTCGAGTTTTGCTCAGTTGTATCGGATTGAAAGTGGAAGGCCCTCCTTTCTACTTCAATCAGCTTAAGTAGAATTTTGGTATCTATGTTTGTTGTATTTATGACTTTAAGGTTTCTCTATGTTTGTAAGTATCCATTAAGGATCATATGATACAATGTCATGATGGCATTGTCTATGGATTTGGTATGTTATACATAGTAATATCTCTAAAAAATTTTATTGAGCTCTTCTTTTACATTGTTCTCTAATTGTCACAAGACTAAAGAGCTTTTCTAGTTGATATTGGAGTTTTTGGCTTGCGAGAGAATGAAGGGTTCACTAGAACAACCAGTCTTGGTGACTAGTTCTAATTTCTGAAGGATGTAGTGAAATTGATGGAACGATATTCTGATTCGGAGACAGACTGACGTAGTGATATTGCAAAAATGGTTGTACTGTGTACCTTTGGCAGAATACATGATGAGATATTTTTAACGAGAAACAACAAATTACTAGATTAGATAACTATAAGAAAGCTTGTAAAATGAAATCCTATCAAAACCCTTCACTCTTCACTCCTCGTCAAGTGTTGTATGCCTTGCATCCTCTTCACGCAAAACATGCTTCTCTTACTTTGACACAATCAAACCTCACACTGAGAAACTTGTATCATGGGGAGTCAAGGTTTATATGACACTCATTCTAGCATCTGATCAGCAGATCCTTGGCCAGCGACTTTTTGGATTTTATTCTTCTTGCCTGCTACAAATGTAGGCAACAACTTGTTATTTCCATGATCGGCTAAATTTGTGTGAAGATATCACATATCAGGCGATTGCAAAAGCTCAAGGATTACCTTTATTCTTTAGTTTATTGAGCTTTATGGTCTTCTTTACACTAAATTTTCTTTGGGGCTTCTTGGAGTCTTCTGGTGCAGCTGAAACCAGAAAGAAGAGATCAGCTTCTAAGTAAGGACGGACAGTTTGTAGCAAAATGGCTCCAAACAAACAAGAATTCCTACTGAAATGCACAATATGCAAAGGTAGACATGGCGATTTGAAACGAGGATACAATGCAGGACAAACAAAAGACCTTTCTATAAGTATGCTAACCGAACATCCAACCTTTCTACAAGAATCATAAACAGAAAAGAAAACAGCAGATGAAGTTCAAATCCTAAAACTAACAAAGAACTTGCAGGTACAAAGTCTACACTGAGTACTGAAAGCTAATTCTAACTAATTGAATCAAACAATATTCTCATAAGAGATCAATCAACACAAGATAAAGCTCAGTATTAGCTATTGAGGATGAAAAATTTACCATCAGCAGAAGCCATCTCAACATCCTCCATGGTAACAAGACCCTTCTCCACCATATCTTTCTGCTCCTGTTTTCAATCAATCAATCGAAACTACTTTAACATAGTTTCTACTTAATTAAAGCTCTAATGGCAATTTAAGAAAGAAAGAATTCAATTCATACTCTGCGCCATTTGCGAAGGAGTTTTTGCTGACGTTTGCCGGAGACGTTGAGAACCGGAGCTCTGGTCTTCAATTTACCGGTGAGGGGATCACCGTGAATAGCTCGTTTCCTTGTTGCTTTGGCCTCTCTCTTCATCTTCGCGATCTCGTTATATTTCGCCATCTTTTACTGTGAAAAAGTTTTGCTTAGCTTGTTGCTACAATAAACGCCTCCCCCAACTTTGAAAAGTTGAAGCAAAACCTAAAAACCCTAAAAATCCACAGTTGCTGCTGAGCTGTTGTTTGGGCTTTTTAAAATATGGATCACTAATTTTACTTGGGCCTTTCCTCGATATATCCGTCGCCCTGCTTACGGTTTCTTATTATGTTTTGGCAGTTAAATTAGTTTTGACTATTGAGTGATGTCAACCTCAGCTTTCGGGTATTTGGTTCGGTTCCGGATAGAAAACGATCGGTTTGTATAGTCCGAACAAATGGTCTTTGATTTTTCAATGGTAGAACAGACATATTGACCTGGTTTGTATAATCCGAACAAATAAACCGGATTGCCTTAACTGATGAAGCCCCATCTTCTTCAAAGGAGTAAAATCACAGTAGTTAAAAATATTTATAATCACACTAAAAAATAGACTTGGGTGAAGAAAATGGAAAGCCTATATAGCACATGGACTCCAGCTTCAGCCTATCGAAATTATTATCTCATCGTGAAAGTAAAATTATTACCTCATCATCATGAAAGTACATCTAATTAATGCATGTATAGCATATCATGTATAGGATTGTTGTTATTCCTTACGGCAATTTAAAAATATGACAAATTGTTAATTATGGTACAAATGGCCATATGGGTGCATGTGAAATGCGAAAGGGCATATCATAAAGCTAGATTTATATATGCAATTATTTTTCTTCTTAGAATAATGGAGGATGTTTGATAGGACAAATAAACTTAATTCGAAAGTACTGTCCAAAATTACAACAATTGTTTATATGTAAGAATGTTTTTATCTGATACTCCGTCTTATCCTTCCTTTCAAATTCCAACGTATATAAAACTTCACTTTAGGCCTTTGGGGTGAAAGTAGGAAACAAGTTTCCGTCTAACATATAGTCATATAAGTGTACATGTGTGCAATAATTTAATGCATTTGTATGTTTATAAAGTGTCTATGTGCTTGTATGTATCTCTATGGCTATGTAATGCAGGCAAGTGTCTTGGGACGTTCCTAGTAGCAACTTGATTGGCAATGAACTTTCTAACTTCGAACAACAACGTGGGAAGATTCTCTCACGACCATCATATTTTCATTTGTTTTTAAAATACGACGCCATTCGAGAGATAAAACATGCGTCCTGAATTAAGGAAGAGATTCTGAAACCCGGTAAGAGATCAATCCAAAGACCACAGTATTAAAACTAGCTAGACAAACTAATCTCATTTATAAGTCCTACACAGTTCTAGCTAAAATGCTTTGTACTTGCATATAAATAACAATTATCCTCTGATCATGACCATTTTCCTCAAAACAGTTATATTTTTTTAACTACTGAACAATCATCTTTTGAAATGAAAAATAATTTAAACTGGGCACTGAATGAAAGTGAGACACATTCTCTCTGCCCATGTTTCACTGTCCCACTAATCCCTAATGAGGACAAGGCTTTACAAGTCACTCAGTGTCTTATGATTAGCTGTTTCTTTTATAAACCCAAGATCCCACGATCTCTTCATATAATTTATTCCATCATCATTAACTTTAATCTTCTTTATCACGACTTAGTTGTTTCAGAGGTTAATACAGATCAGCAAACATATAAACTTTCAGGATATGGCTCGACTATATCAGCAATTTAGCATTTGGATTTGTTGATAAATTTCGTATTCTCAAGCACAAATTGCAAATTGTAACACACGTATGTTAGTGAAAACATCAAAGGAGAGAATTGTACTACATAAAACCGAGCTACATGCTGTTGTAAAAATGGTTAATATTGGACTCGATATTTTATTCCACCGATTGAAAAAGAAAAAAACGACAATCATGATCGAATAATTGAGAAAGAGAGAGATTAAAATAAAATAAGACTCTGACTATAATCATTGTTGTTCCAGCTTTTGCTTTCCTCTCTCATGAGGTCTCGTTTAAAGACCTTCAATCTCAATTGCACCATTTTGGCTTCAAAATGCCATAAGAACAAAAGAGTAAAATGGCCATTTCTCACCTTTATTTCCTCTTCTGTTGCATTGGTTTTTCTCTTGTCCCTTTTGTATCTTCTAAAACATTTCAAAGTTATGAACAAGAGATCTTGTTGGCCATCAAGTCAGACTTGCTTGATCCTTCAAACAGTCTCAAAGATTGGAAGAGACCTGAGAATGTCACAGCAGCTCATTGTAAATGGACCGGTGTTCACTGCGATTCAAATGGCTCTGTTCTTAAGCTTCTTCTTCCTAACAGGAATCTCAGCGGAAACATGTCAGATCAGATTCAGAGCTTCTCTTCTCTGCAAGTCCTTGATCTCAGCAACAACGCATTTGAGTCTTCTCTTCCTATATCCCTTGCTAATCTCACTTCCTTGAAGGTTTTCGACGTGAGTGTGAACAGCTTCTCTGGCAACTTTCCTTATGGTCTAGGAATGGCTTCTGGTCTTACACACGTCAATGCATCAAGCAACAACTTTTCTGGGTTTCTCCCTGAAGATCTCGGCAATGCAACAGCGCTTGAGGTTTTGGATGTTCGAGGAGGTTACTTCGAAGGATCGGTGCCTTCTTCTTACAAGAATCTCAAGAATCTGAAGTTTCTCGGTCTTTCGGGTAACAGCTTAAGTGGAAAGCTACCAAAGGTGATTGGTGAGCTCTCTTCCTTGGAGACTATTATTCTTGGCTACAATGGCTTCACAGGCGAGATTCCAGAAGAGTTTGGGAACCTGACGCATCTTCAGTACCTCGATTTGGCTGTTGGGAACCTTACGGGCCAGATTCCATCGTCACTGGGGCAACTGAAACAGCTTACAACAGTTTATCTCTACCAGAACCGTTTCAACGGGAAGATTCCTCGTGAAGTTGGTAATATGACTTCTCTTGTGTTTCTTGATCTGTCTGATAACCAGATCACGGGAGAAATACCTACTGAAGTAACTGAGTTGAAGAATCTGCAGCTTTTGAATTTGATGAGGAATCATCTCACGGGAACTATTCCATCAAAGATTGCGGAATTACCAAATCTCGAGGTTCTTGAGCTGTGGCAGAATTCTCTGGTGGGTTCCTTACCTATGCATCTCGGCCAGAATTCACCATTGAAATGGTTAGATGTCTCATCCAACAAGCTAACAGGCGAAATCCCATCAGGATTGTGCTACTTCAGAAACCTCACAAAGCTCATTCTCTTCAACAACTCATTCTCAGGTCAGATTCCAGAGGATATCTTCTCATGCCCAACTTTAGTCCGTGTTCGAATCCAGAAAAATCTCATTTCCGGAACAATGCCAGAAGGTTTAGGTGACTTATCAATGCTTCAGCATCTCGAACTAGCTAAAAACAACCTCACTGGCCAAATTCCAGATGATATAATCTCATCTACATCACTCTCATTCATAGACATATCCTTTAACCATCTCTCATCCTTACCTTCAGCCATTTTTACAAGTCCTAAACTTCAAACCTTCATCGCCTCACATAACAGCTTTGCTGGAACAATTCCTAACCAGATTCAAGATCGTCCATCTTTGTCTGTCCTCGATCTTTCCTTCAACTATTTCTCAGGCGAAATCCCAGAAAGGATTGCTTCTTTTGAGAAACTTGTGACTCTGAATCTCAAGAGCAATCAATTGGTAGGAGAAATCCCTGAGGCATTAGCTGGGATGCATATGTTGGCTGTTCTTGACCTCTCAAACAACTCTCTGACAGGGAATATACCACTGAACCTGGGAGCCTCACCAACGCTAGAGATGCTAAACGTCTCATTCAACAAACTCACAGGACCCGTCCCTTCAAACGCTCTGTTTGCAGCCATAAATCCAAAGGATCTCGTGGGAAACGATGGCCTATGTGGTGGAGTTCTACCTCCTTGCTCAAAGACCCTAGCTTTATCAGCAAGAGGGAGAAATCCAGGAAAAATCCACGTGAATCACGCAGTCTTCGGTTTCATCGTTGGAACTACAGTCATCTTATCTCTGGGACTGATCTTTCTAGCAGGGAGATGGGTATACAAACGATGGGATCTGTACAGCAACTTCGCCAGAGAGTATCTATTCTGCAAACAACCTCAAGAAGAATGGCCATGGAGACTCGTAGCTTTCCAAAGACTCTGCTTCACCGCAGGAGACATCTTATCACACATCAAAGAATCAAACATCATAGGAATGGGAGCAATGGGAATAGTCTACAAAGCCGAAGTAATGAGACGACCATTACTCACAGTAGCTGTGAAAAAGCTCTGGAGATCACCATCACCACACAACGACATCGAAGATCCTCATCATCACCAAGATGCCTCATCAGAAGAAGAGGATGACATACTCAGAGAAGTAAACCTTCTCGGTGGACTTCGACATCGAAACATCGTCAAGATTCTAGGCTACATCCACAACGAGAGAGAAGTAATGATGGTCTACGAATACATGCCTAATGGAAACCTAGGAACAGCTCTACATTCCAAAGATGAGAAGTTCTTACTCAGAGATTGGGTCTCACGGTACAACGTCGCCGTCGGAGTTGTTCAAGGACTCAATTACTTACACAACGATTGTTATCCACCGATCATTCACAGAGACATCAAATCCAACAACATCCTCCTCGATTCGAATCTCGAAGCGAGAATCGCAGATTTCGGATTAGCGAAGATGATGCTACACAAGAACGAAACGGTTTCGATGGTGGCTGGATCTTACGGATACATAGCACCGGAGTACGGATACACATTAAAGATCGATGAGAAGAGTGATATCTACAGTTTAGGCGTCGTGCTTTTGGAACTGGTGACTGGGAAAATGCCGATTGATTCTTCGTTTGAGGATTCGATTGATATTGTGGAGTGGATTCGGAGAAAGGTGAAGAACAATGTGAGTTTGGAGGAAGTGCTTGATTCGAGTATCGCCGGAGAGTGTAGGCAT
Source organism: Aurinia saxatilis (assembly GCA_900406295.1). Classification (NCBI taxonomy): domain Eukaryota; kingdom Viridiplantae; phylum Streptophyta; class Magnoliopsida; order Brassicales; family Brassicaceae; genus Aurinia; species Aurinia saxatilis. The sequence goes on along the minus strand of OVAP01000010.1, from coordinate 34,181 downwards.
GTGATCGACGAGATGCTTTTGGCGTTGAGAATCGCTCTTCTCTGTACCGCGAAGCTTCCGAAGGATAGACCGTCGATTAGAGATGTTATTACAATGCTCGCGGAGGCGAAACCTCGCCGGAAAAGTGTTTGCGGCGGTGGAGACTTGCCGGTTTTCAAAAACTCGCCGGTGATAGGACTCATTTAGAAGATGGAGACGGGAAGGGTACTTTTGTCTTTTAGCCAGGAGCTGGGTCAGTTTTTAATTTGAGTTTGTATATTTTACTGAACAGCCCTTAAGCGAAATCACATACGTATTGTACATGGGCAAAGAAGTTTATACGTAACAAAGACATAATAATTACTGCTTGACCTTTTACTGCTTCACTGTTGGTTCTTGATTCTTTCTCGAATACTTCCTGATTTTTTTGCAAATTGAATACTTACTGATTCAGCTTTACCAAATGCTTTTAAATTACTATACATCATGATTCATGGGTGATATTAGTTTAGTTTGAGCAAGAACATCCGGTCTATTTGGTTCTCTATTGATCATTCACTTTATTGTTCTATCGAAAACAAAAATTTGAGATTAATTTTGTGCATTAATGTTTATCAGATTATGGAGGAAAACATTTTCTTAAAAACTTCAACATATAAAAATATATTAACAATCAACACACGGATTTTTACCTTTTCAATAAATCATATACTGATAGAATCCTTTTTTAGATAACACACTATCATTTATTGAAAAATTTATATGCAAATTTATTTATCGTTTTGAGAATTTGCAATTGAATCACAGATACATCAATATAGTTTTTTATTGCGATTTTCTTTCAGCAAAATTTATATTAAATCCACTGTAAACAATCGATTAGTTAAAACTAAATACATATCAAGTGATTAACTATTTCATGTAAATTTCAGATATTGTTTGCACACAAATAAAATTAAGCACATAACAAGTGATTAAGTATTTAATTGCGGTTGACAACAAAAGTTATTTAAATGCTTAAATATATATATATATATATATTAATAATACAGTAATATGTACTAAATTGGATTTGAACAATGTGATAATATAATGACGGTCTTAGCACAAACCGTGAGACTATGGACTATACTTATATGTCGTTTGACCGAAAATACAATCAGTTAAAAACTATAATGTAATTGTCTAAATACTTTTATCTATTGGGTAAATAATTCATTAATATATTAAATTAGATTTGAACCAACTTCTAATATAATAACGATATTATCATATTTGTGTGCTTATAGACGGTGCTTAAATATTGTTTGACCAAAAATACGATTAGGTTAAAACTAAAACTTATTATATTATATAATCCAGTAAAAGTACGAAAGAATCCCCTATGTTTTGCAATTGAGTGTCTCTATTCTTCGTCTCAAATAAATATTTGGAGAAGTTTACCCGACTATCTTAATTTGCAGATAAAAGAATGGGAAAGAAATCTGTAACTTTTTGTTTTTTCCCAAACTCGTTTGCAACTCTTTGAGAATATTTAAAACATCGGAAAAACCAAAAACAATCTCCACACCTTCTCATCGCGTCGAGCCGTTTCGATCTCCCGACCTTTCGTTGCCGGAGATTCGACTTCCCCTCTCCCCCAAACCCTAGCAAATTCTCAATCCCCTTTCGTCAATTTCACTATCAGTACGATTGGTTCTCTCATTCTGGTTGGTAAGCTTCTTCTTCTCCTTTCTATGCTTCTATTTCCATTCCTGTGCTAAGCTTAGTGTGTTGTTGTGTTGCTGTTGAATCGGTTACTTGAGTGGTACAAGTTGATTTTTGTAGATCTTAGTGTGATTAAGATTCTGTGTGTGTTGATAAATGAGAGGGTTTATTAACTTGATCAGACCTTAGTGCATTCAATTTTACTACTTCCTTTGTATTACATTTTCGGTAGTTGTTTGTGATTGATTACTGATTTCGAACTTTCTGTGTTGGGAGCTGTTCGAATTTATGTTATGCTCTTAGGTTTTGCTACATGTTAATTCAATTAGAATCTTGTGATTGCCTCTTTGGTATTAAATGTCAGAGGACGTTACAAATTGATACTTGATAGGGTATCTCGTATCGACTGGTGAGGATAAGTTGTGACCTACTCGAACTCTTTGCCAGCTGGTTTTGAGTTGCGAAACCGATGAACCTTGATCGTATCTTTCCCTGTTTTTGATTCACATGTGGTAGTGCGGGGATTTTAAGTTCCACACTTGGACGTTACAGCTGAATTAGCAGAGAGTTTTTTTTTAATGAAGTTTAACCTAAATATTAGGAGTGGCATTGTTGGTAAATAGACGAGAAGTCTCAGGAGGTGTGTGCTCAGTGTTCATTGATTATTGATGATTTTTTAGTAGGAAGTAAAGGAAATCTCCTAGAAATGGGAGAGGAGAACGAAGATAAAATTGAGTCTAATGGGAAAGAGATGGATATAAACGGAGAAAGAATGGAGGAGGTAGAGCAGGTTGGGACAGAGGCGAAGTTTAAAAAGGTGGAGGCAGAGGAGGTAAGAGAGGGGCAAAATGATGAACAAACGGAAGAAAACAGCAATCAAGATGAGCAAAAAGATGAGGAGATGCAAGATGCTGATAGCAGTAAATCTGAAAGTTCTGGTTTTATCTCAGAAGATGAAGATGAACAATCGCAGTCGGAACATGATGATGAGGTTGATCTGGAGGTAAGCAACTTGGATATTTCGTGTTCATTTTCTTAGTGACAGAGCATAGCCTTTATTTATCTAATATAGCTTTTAACTACTGTTATGCAGAAGCCCCTGAGCGAGGAAGAAATAGAAGAATTAATTTCAGATCTTCTGGAAGTAGAGAGTAAGGTATTTAATATTTTCTTTTTTTGAGTAGTGGAAGTTTTAATATGCCAATTTTACTTTCAGTTCTGTATCTGAATCTATGATTCTGCACTTAAATTTAGGCTGCAGAAGCTCAAGAAGCACTTGAAAAGGAATCTCTTTCTAAAGTAGAGCTTGAAGTTAGGGAGGAATTATCAGAAACACTCCATGGTGATGAGGTTGATTTCCTTTTCTCAAAATTATAGCTCCGAGTCCTCTGTTCTTTTCCATTAAACATCTTAGAGCGTGCCTGTTTTAGCTGGATAAAGCTGTGGCAGCTGAAATGATGACTTTTAGAGACGATTGGGAGGCAACTCTTGATGAGCTTGAAACGGATAGTGCAAATTTGCTGGTATGTTTCATCATTGTTTTCTCTATCTCTACAAAATTTTATCTAAAAGGTTATTTGTCATTCAAGAAGAATTTACAAAATTTCTTCTCCTTTTGTTTCTTCCTAAAGGAGCAACTTGATGGTGCTGGAATTGAGCTTCCAAAATTGTACGAAATGATCGAACGTCAAGCCCCTAATGGTTGCTACACTGAAGCTTGGAAACAAAGAGCCCACTGGGTTGGGACTCAGGCGACAAAAGAAACCGTGGAATCATTGGCTAACGCAGAGGATTTTCTTCACACTCACCGGCCTGTCCGAAAGTAGGGTTTTATTATCTTCCACTTTTTGTTTGTGCAGTCACTTTGTGCCAATGATGGTATTCTAAACATTTTCTGGTGTAGACGACATGGAAAACTTTTGGAGGAGGGAGCTAGTGGGTTTCTGGAGAAAAAGCTTGCTGACGATGCTGTTAAGGAGTGTATAGCGGGAACATCTAAGCTTGACTGGCCGGCTCTCAACAAAGTTTTTTCTGAAAAAAAGGATGAGGCTATTTCCTTTGGTAGTAAGCATTGGGCTTCTGTTTACTTGGCAAGCACTCCACAACAAGCTGCTGCCATGGGATTAGAATTTCCAGGAGTCAACGAGGTTTAAATTTTATTCATGCCTTTATTTCCCATGATAGTTCTGATGCTGATGATGATTTGCGTATATTTCATCTGTTAATAATTTTCTTCCCTCTAAGAAAAAGCATTAAGCATGACATCTCATTTACTGTCAATTTTACTTGGGCAACTTAGGTTCATAAGACATCTTATGAAAGCAGTCTTGTTTTGCCTGCTTAGTTTCTGCTTGCAAGTTACTTAATCTATGGTCCATTGTAATGCCATGATCAGAATAGGAAAACATAATTCACTATTCAATTTAGGATTTCATCAGGATGAAAAAGTTCTCAGGTCCTAAAAATGTTAGCAATTTGGAGCTTTGACTTGGTTATTATTAGTTGTAACAGTCTTAGATGATGCAAAGCATTATTTGCGACCTTGGAAGGCAAGTAATTATTATAGATCTCATGCTAGTTTAATAAAGTTTGAGATTTTTTTTGCCGGGGGTTATGGTGCTTGATCACGCCATTCTACTGTCTGAAAGTAATTTAATCTTGCACTCTAGATCACAGTATATGTACTTTATTCAGGTGGAGGAAATTGAAGAGATTGATACAAGCTTGGCGGACCCTTTTTTAGCCGATGCAATTGAAAATGAAAGAGAACATACCCTTACTGAAGAACAAAAGAAAAATTATACACGGGTATTCTTTTGACCTAACTTCTTTAATTTCCGTGAATGAGCATTCTACTTTTGAAAGTATTACCTTTTCTGGCTGCTCCTTATGTTCCTGCTTTTGCAGAGGTTGTAATCAGATTTATATTTTAATACCATTTAAGAGTACTTTCCCCTCCATTCTTTCCATTTATTGCTTGAGTATGACATTAAATCAACAACAGGTCAAAGAAGAGGATGATGTAAATATTGATCGTGAACTTCAACATCGTTTGAAACGGAAGAGACGCAAGAATAAATCTAAACAGGTCTGTTTTACATATTCTTTCGGTTAATGTAGCATATATTTTATTGAAGACCTATTGTTGGTACAAGTAGCAAAGAGAGTTACTGATTATCATCTTTTGGGGTATAATTCTTGGTGAGTATAGTTATAGAGAATTTAGTCACATATAGTTTCCGTGTTTCCAAAACTTTCTAGTTAATATTAATGGTGACTTCATGTACAAAAGATATAATTTACTAATGAATATATATCAGGGAAAGATGGCAATTTGTCTTTTATTTAACTTTTACATTGTCAAATTATGGTTCAGTCTTGTGTTAAAGCGAGATTTGGGCTCGCGGTGCGAGGGGTTCTGTTGGTTTGAACTCTGAAGAATAATCATTTGGGCTCAAGCTTAGATAGAAGAGTCCAATGAGCCCAAATGGAAATTGGATACAACATGACCTAATAGTATATATGTTTGTTTTATTTCAGGTTGCCAGGCGTGCGGCGGAGAATATGAATGATGATGATTGTGATTTGGATGGGAAATCTACTGCCCCAAATTCTGCTGAAGATCAAGTAAAAGGTCCAGAGACTAGCTTTCGGTTTCAAAACTATGAAGTCGACAAAAATGAAAATGGGAATTTGTCTAATTCAGATGTAGAGATGGTCCCTATCACAGATCCAAATACAGATACCATGGGGGACGATTCACATAATCCAGCAAGCAGTTTTAGGTGTACTGCCTGTAATAACGTTGCTGTGGAAGTGCATAGTCATCCCCTGTTAGAAGTAATAGTTTGCATCAACTGCAAACGGTCCATTGAAGATAGAGTTGCTAAGGTATGTTGTATCTTCTTCCATTTTTATGTGAATTTTGTATTTGCGTATGGGCCAGAATAAACTTAGGAGTTATGATCTCTTTCCCGTGCTGGATAGCATGTTACATGGAGGGCTATCTTTTCCGAGAGCAATATCAATCGTGTTTATGAACTGCTTTTGAGCCATGTGATTGGAGGTTTTCTATATGATTATTGTTCCTGGGGGTTGCAAATGGTTGATCCAGAGCAGGAACAAAGATTTTTTAATTTCTTTTCCCATAATATATTCATGACTGCAGCGTGTTGTCAAATATGATGGGCTTAACTTATCTTTTGATTTTTATTCCTTTGATTAGATGACTTTCCTTGAGTAACAGGATTCTTTTGGTGCATATTGTTATTCTGAGGATCATAGAAATGTTGCGGTAACTTAACGAATATTAATGCCAGATCTTTCTTATTCTAATCGAAACATTGACTTTTTCCAACAGGTCGATGACTCTTTGGAACGTCACTGTGAGTGGTGTGGTCACATTGCTGACTTAATAAATTGTAGGTCATGCGAAAGACTTTTCTGTGCATCATGTATAAAGAGGAATATTGGTGAAGAATGCTTGTCTGAAGCTCAATCCTCTGGCTGGGACTGTTGTTGTTGCTGTCCAATTCCCTTGCAAAGATTGACACTCGAACTGGAGAAAGCAATGGGAGACAAGAAGTCAACAGAGTCCAGCTCTGATTCTAGCTCTGATTCCAGTTCTGATAACAATTCTGTGGATACAGATGCTGATGCCAATGTAGCGATAAGGTATTATTATGTACATATCTAGCAGATATAAAAGTGCAGCATGTTTCCAACTAGTTTTGGGTGGTATACCTGTGTTATTTGTCTTACTTGCGTGAGTTTTTTTTCCTTTTAGCTCAAAGAAGAAATCGAAGAAGAAAATTCGGCGGATAATTGATGATACTGAACTAGGGAAAGACACAAGAAGAAAAATCGCAATTGAGAAGGTGTTACTTCCCGACAGTTATTTTGTATATACTGGTATGCGAACTTTCAATATTTTATTATTATTGCTCATTGTACATTTGCGATTCTTTTTTGTAGGAACGACAGGAGCGCCTTAGGTCCTTGCAGTTTTCTGCCAGATACAAAACAGTTGGTGCTAAGGGAGACGTGAAAATTATTCCAGAAGGTGCAGAGATTGAGGTTCTTGGTGATGCTCAAAGTGGTTACATAGTGAATGTGGCTAGGGAGATTGGTGAAGAAGCTGTGAGAGTTCCTCGTAGCATATCTGCCAAATTAAAAGTCCATCAGGTTAGCATTTTCATATGCTGAGTAAATATCATCTTTTATTTCAATCTTTACCTGTACCGTTGGGCCTTAAACATACCCATCTTGACTAGAAATACTTTTATGAAAATCACTGTTGCTGTAAGTTTGGAGGTTTCTATTTTCAGGTTACAGGGATTAGATTTATGTGGGAAAATATTATTCAGTCTGTCAGCAGAGTGAAGTCTGGTGATAAAGGTCTTGGGTGCATTCTAGCACATACAATGGGTCTGGGCAAAACTTTTCAGGTGCTTAATTTTGTTCATGCACGAGTCTTTTTTTCATGTATCTTATCAGTGTCCTACCTTATTAATGATTAATCGCAAATATGATTTGTGGTGTTACTGGCTCTTTATCTCTTCTCCCACTTATATATTTCAGGTTATAGCGTTCCTCTACACCGCAATGAGATGTATTGATTTGGGGTTGAAAACTGCTCTTATTGTGACTCCTGTAAATGTGTTGCACAATTGGCGAAGTGAGTTTATGAAATGGAGGCCTTCAGAAGTAAAACCACTTCGCATTTTCATGCTTGAAGACGTTTCAAGGTATATATTCCTCTATGAAGAAGCTTTTGCTTGCAGATTTCTGTGCTTCCAGATTTAAAGTTTTGCTGCGGTATATATAAGAGAATGGTTTTCTATTTTTTCCCCAAAGTGTGCAATGTCTTCCTGTTCTCTAAATTGGTAATCGCTTATAAATCTCAAGGCACAATTTTTTTTTGCTGAAATCTTCGAAGGTATATATGCTTTTAAGACGTGATTTGTATGTGTTTGTATGTTATTTTGATCTAGTCTAGATTTTAGTGACTAAAGTTATGTGAAGACTATATATATAGTTCTTGCTTGGCTCTTATTTTGGCCTGTGTAAGGTGTATATGTGCTGACAGTTTGTCCACTTACTTTCTATGCTAATGTCTTTTTTTTAAGGGAGAGGAGATTGGACTTACTAACGAAGTGGCGAAATAAGGGTGGAGTCTTCTTGATGGGATATGCCGCTTTTAGAAACCTGTCTCTTGGGAGGGGGGTGAAGGATTTAAATGCGGCCAAAGAAATCTGTAGTGCCTTGAGGGTAAGACTATAATTTTGCTGGAAAAAAACGTATTGATTTGTATCTTGTTTGTCTTCTAGATCTTGTTAAGCTAACTTTGCACTTGCTGTTCATGGTTACACATTTCTTTCTGAGGGTTAGTCTTTTTGTTGGTTCTTTTGTAAATTGTGATGCCAATATTAATGCATATCTCGTGTTATTCCTGGTTTATGGTTTCCCTTTCCATGTTTCTCTGCTTTCAATGTTTTACAATTCTCTAAACCGGTGGCTGCAGGATGGACCTGATATACTTGTTTGTGACGAGGCTCACATTATCAAGAACACAAGGGCTGACACAACCCAAGCATTGAAGCAAGTTAAATGCCAGAGAAGAATTGCCTTAACTGGGTCACCCCTTCAGAACAATCTCATGGAGTATTATTGTGTAAGTTACTCAACTTCATAGAAACTTGTGAACTAATTTGTTCTTAGCCCCAGTTTCTTAAGCTATGTGTTTCTGCATCAGATGGTTGATTTTGTAAGAGAAGGATTCCTAGGAAGTAGCCCTGAGTTTAGAAATCGGTAAGTCTTTCATACCAGTCCTTTATCTGCCTGTGATGATGTGATATTTTTTAACGTTTTAATTATGCTTCCCCATTCCTGCAGGTTCCAAAACCCAATAGAAAACGGACAGCATATGAATTCAACTGCAGAGGACGTAAAAATTATGAACCAGAGATCGCACATCCTGTATGAGCAACTGAAAGGATTTGTGCAAAGAATGGACATGAATGTTGTGAAAAAGGATCTGCCACCTAAAACTGTCTTCGTAATATCTGTCAAGCTATCGCCCTTGCAGCGGAAATTGTATAAGAGATTTCTTAGGCTGTATGGTTTCAGCAATGGAAGAACAGATGAGAAAATGAGAAAAAACTTTTTTGCTGCTTATCAGGTCTTGGCTCAGGTATAAATGTGATAATTGCCTTGCTAGTTTAATTAATAACTGATGTGAGAGAAGAATAGTCACTGATAAGCCCCTCCGGAGATTTTATCTGGTATTCTGAATCCTCTCTATGGTTTTGGTTCTTTCTAGATTTTGAATCATCCCGGGATTCCACAATTAAGAAGTGAAGATAGCAAACAAGGTCGTCGTGGTAGCATTGTTGATATTCCAGATGACTGTTCAAGTGATGAAAATATAGACTACAACATGGTGGGAGGTAATGCTTAATTGTCACTGCTCGCAACTTTATATTTCGTTTAAAATAAAGAAAAATTGGATTTGTGCCATGGGTATGATAGATATTTTTTTGCTTTGATTCAAGGAAATGTTAGGTGCAGTAGGATTTTTTATTTTTTTTTACTGTTCTAGTTTGAATAGCTTGGTCGTAGCTAGAGAATTAGTCTAATTGGTCTAAGACTTTCTTGCCAACAATAATTTAGAGAACACCGATTCCAGCAAAGTGATTTTCAAGCTTCATATTCTACTGAGCTTTCAGGAGTGATCATCTTTCTTGGTTTACATTTATTACAAGTTCATTAACTGTGTAATATTAATAATCTGTATCATTGGTGCTGTTTTGGATATTGACAGAGAAACGGAAGAATATGAGTGATTTGCAGGAGAAAGTAGATGGTTACCTCCAGAAGGTAACTTTAGTTCACGCAGCCTGACTGAATTAGTAATTACTGCCAATAACTTTAAAGAAAACAGCTTAATATTGCAATCATGTCCTGAATCTAACCCTGTCTCTGTGCCAGGATTGGTGGGTCGACCTACTTGAAAAAAATAATTATAAGGTCTCAGACTATAGTGGCAAAATGATTTTGCTGCTGGATATTTTATTCATGTGTGCTGATGTGGGTGATAAGGCGCTTGTGTTTAGCCAGAGTATCCCGACATTGGATCTCATAGAACTTTATCTTTCAAGACTCTCTCGTCATGACAAACAAGGGAAGTTCTGGAAAAAGGGAAAAGACTGGTATAGGTTGGTATCGTGTACTTTAATTAGCGTGAATGTCGTATGAATTATGAAGGCTCTAACTTTCCTGGCATGGATGCAGAATTGATGGGAAAACCGAAAGCTCAGAACGCCAGAAGTTGGTTGATAGGTTCAATGAGCCTGAAAACAATAGGGTTAAATGCACTTTAATCTCAACCAGAGCGGGATCCCTTGGAATTAATCTTTATGCTGCTAACCGTGTGATCATCGTTGATGGTTCCTGGAATCCAACTTATGATCTTCAAGCTATATTTCGAGCATGGAGGTATCTATTAGACTGCTGATGGACTGAAAATTTATCTATATAGCATTGAGAAATGCAGCTTAGTATCATTACTGTTTGCAGGTATGGCCAAAAGAAGCCAGTATTTGCGTACAGGTTGATGGCACGTGGGACGATTGAAGAAAAAATATATAAACGGCAGGTACTAAAAGGACCATAAATAAATTTTGGATTCTTAGTATTTCTTTCTGTAAGGGTTTATTCATAAATCAGATCTATTAATATGATTAGGTGACGAAAGAGGGGCTGGCTGCGAGAGTGGTGGATAGACAACAAGTGCACAGGACCATCTCTAAAGAAGAGATGTTGCATCTTTTTGAATTTGACGACGACGATGAAAAACCTGATTCGGTAACTGAGTTAAGCAAGCCAGATGAAGCGACGCATAGCCAAAACCCGGATTCACAGACACAGAAGGCCACTTTATCTCGCGTTGGTTGCTACTCTGACAAATTGATGGAGAACTTATTAAATAGACACAGCCCCAAGTAAGTTTGCAATACTAAACAATCAGAATTTGCATTCTCCAGTTTTCTATGCTACTTCCCTTATGACTCTCTATCTCTCTTTTACTAGCTGGATTTCCAGTTTCCATGAGCACGAGACACTGCTACAAGAGAATGAAGAAGAGAGACTGACTAAGGAAGAGAAAGACATGGCCTGGGAAGTTTACAGAAGAGCGCTTGAGTGGGAAGAAGTTCAGCGGGTTCCAATCAGCGAATCTCCAGCGCTCCAAAAACCGGTGCCTTCCGTACCTATACCACCTGTACGCCACCCACATGGGTTCAACAGAAGTCGATTTGTGACCCGCACCTGCACTAAAAAAGCGCATCAGCTTACACTAATAACCCAAAGAAGAAGAGTCGGTACCAGCACCATATGTGGGGAGTGTGGGCGTGTCATATCGTGGGAAGACTTAACACCTGGGGCGAAGCCCAACGTTTCAGAGGTAAACTAAGATAGTAAATGAGCATTACAGAAAAAGTCGAAATTAGTTTTCATTTTCTTTAAGTCCCGGACTGAAACCAATATGTAAGGGAAGAGTAACATTTGAAATTCCTTTTAGCTTATAGATGATTTAGATTACAGTGTCCCATTGCCGAGATCAAAATCAGGGCGTTTGTTAGGGTTGACATGCACTGATGCTGCAACTTCTGTCTTGTAAATTTAAAGCGATTGAAGAGTTGTAAGGGGAACAATTTTTCTGAGATGTTATTGAATTTGCTTCTTAGTCATACAAGCGCTTTATCATTGCAAGTTATATTGACATGTTTGTTAAATTTTGACATGATTAAGAGTAGAATTTGACATATGATAAGTTAAGAGTAGAGTTTGACATATGATTAAGTTAAGAGTAGAATTTGAGGCTGTGGATAACAATCCAATAAAAGGGGAAGTGTAAAAGATTGACCAGAAATGTGACAAGGCTCTGAAACTTCAGTCAGAGGCCTAAGCTATCTAATTCAACCATTTGAAGAGTTACAAAACTGGTTTCCTGTACAAAGGCCAAAAAAACAAGAACTAAAACAAACGCCTCTTATGTTTCTCTCAGGAGTTTCCATTGCTTCAGCTTCTTCTGCAACTGTTCAGCCTCAATTCCCATTCCCATCTCTTCCACGCCTTTAATTATCGCTGTATATATTGCCTCATCCGGCTTGCATCCACTTGTTAGCATTATCTCAACAACATGTACCGCCATTTCCATCTCCCTCTTCTTGCATAACCCTTGGATTACCAACCTGTAAGTGCTAATTTTGATTCCATTCGCTCTATTGCTCGTCTCCTTTAAAACTTGACTCGCATCTTCGACTAGGTTTGCCCGACAGAAACCATAAATCAAAGATCGACGGGTTATATCATCGGGGGAGATTCCGGCCTCCAGCATCTGATGGTACAGATTCAATGCTTTCTCCATCAGACCCTTTCTGGCCAGCCCATCAATTACAGTGTTGTAAGTGATCAACCCCGGCGAACAACTCGTGTTTCTTAGCAATCTGAGTAACTCCATCGCCTCATTGACCACTCCCTCCTTGGACATGGCTCCTAGAACTGTATTGTAAGTGACAATGTCGGGCGAGCACTTCTCTTCCAGCATTCGGTAGAAGAAATTGATTGCACGACCCAAAAGCCCGGCTTTGCACAAACCGTTGATCAGGATGTTGTACGTAATAACCGTTGGACGGTAGGACGTCTGGTACATGATGTTCAAAATCTCGTCCACTTCATCCCAGTACCCGTGTGAACAAAGGGAATGTAGAAGAGTGTTGTAAGTTACAGTGTTCAGTTCCAATCCGTGAGATACAATATGCTGAACGACCAAAGCCACCTCCCCCAAATTCCCTCGCCTGCAGTTATAGTTGACCAGAGAATTATATGTAACAATATCAGGATAACAACCTTCCACTGCCATGTCTTCTAAAACTTCTATAGCTCTGGCGCTTCCACAGTACCTACACACAAGTTCCACCAAAACCGTGTATGTAATCATATACGGAGGGCAACCATTCTGCAATTGATCCTTCCAAAACCCAATGGCTTGCTCAGCATTCCCGTTATCAAACATACACCGAATAATTGTATTATATGTGATCACATCTGGCGGGCTCCCACTCAAACTCATCTCTTCTAAGAGGACCAAGGCCGATCTCAAATTCCCTTTCTTACAAAGATTTCCAATGACCATGTTATAGGTAATAGTATCCGGAACCCCACCAGACATAACCATAATTCTCAAGATACACATTGCCTTATCCAGTTGATCAATTCTGACTAGGCCACGAACTAAGTTTGTGCAAGAAGGAAAATGAGGAACCTGATTATGCCGCGCCATCACCTCAACAAGCTTGCAGGCGTCCATTAACTTCCCGTAGCTGCACAAGTTATGAAGGATCTCATTGTTTGTCTCTACTTCATTCTCGACAATCGGCCCATCAGAAGATATAACCGAGTAACCTAGATGCTTCCTCGGTTTCGCTTTGGCTCTGACGTTATCACCAACACCATAGTGATGGAACTCTGAGCTTCTATGATCATCAACATCATCTACATTGTCAATACACAGACTACTACTCTGCAAGCCGTGGCATTTCGTATAACAAGCATCCCTTTTCAAACCAATCTCTTTCTTCCAATCTAAACAATACAACTTCCCAGTAGATAAAGGATTCACCAAACAGAGATTGGCCTGCTTTGGAGACAAATTTGGAATATGTAAGCAGTGAACCTCAAGTAGCAAACTTGATGAAGCCATTTCTCAGAATTCAAAAAGCTGTTTAAGCTAAATGATGATGAAGTCAGACCCAGAAATCTTTACTTGTAATAAGCTAATTTTGACTGCAGAATTCGAACCTGTGGAAACCAAAAAACATTAAAGGCACAAGCTTCAGAGACAGAACAAAGACAAAAACATTGAATTATGAGTATTCAAGCAAAACTTGATTATAGTTAAGAAATGTGGAGAAATGTAAGAAACTCACCTTTGAAGCGGTGAAGGGTTTTTCTGGATTCGACGAAGATTTCGATGAAATGATAAAGTAGGGTTTATCTTTATCTTTAATTTACAATGTACACCCTCTATCTTTCTACAATATTCAATTTACTCCCACTACTTCTAAAACATCCAACATTTCACCACCACGTTTTGTCCTTTGTATTGGTACGCGTTTTATATTAAATCCTTAAAATGCGGTAAGTATGCATACCAGTTTTGACTGTCGAAATTTGTTGTAAAAATATCTTTGATTTCGATATTAACAATGATTACTTGAATGAATTACATGTGTCGTCAAAGTTGCATGTTTTAACCTTTCCAAAATTAGTTGGAAAACGTTACAAAATCCAATTCATCTTTCCACTACTAACAATTGTTTAGTGCACTTAATGTGGTTTATGTCATTATGTATACAGAGAGTAAATACAACTTAACCCAATATCTATATTTACAAAAATACCACCTATTTTAAATTAGTAATTCTTTTATATATTTTTTTTTTTTGTGGATATCAGGCAATGTTCACCCGTGAACAAAGGTTATGACCCAACAAAGTCATAATAATAAACAATATACCAAATATAAATGACACTATTACCTTAATCAACTTTGTTTATTATTGATTTTATATTATGGTTATAGATAGAGTAGTTGCATAGGAAATTGCATTTCTGCTTGCTTTTGAAGCGTTATTAAAACTTGTAACACATCACCACATCACAAACATAGCAAAAGTTTAAGCAAATCCACACACAAAAATCATCATAAAGCCACAAGTTTTTTTTTCTCTCATAAAGGATTTCATTAAAAAAAAAGGGTGAAAAGGTTAATTTTTTAAAACTCATCAACAAGTGAAAAATTAAAAAATAAATAGTTATCTCTTTTGCTTCTTGTATTTGTTGTTGTTGTTGTAGCCTGTTCATATTTGTTTTAATTTCACAAATCAAACTTGGACCTGTAGATTTATTTCCACTTTTACCCTTTTCTTCTTCTTCATGCTCTTCTAATTTTTTGGTTCTGGGAATTTGGAAAAGGTTGGTCTCAACATATTTGGACTTTTGTGTTGATTACCTTTGAAAATATTGTTTATTTTTTTGCAAAATATATGGAATAAGGACATGCGATTGTTTCTTCATCAATTTCATGATTATCTGAATCTAGAATCGAAGCTAGGGTTAGATCTGATGGAAATTTTGGATTAATTAAATTTTTTACCAATTATTAGGGTTCTTAGATCTTCATATCTCTCCTTATTTTGTATATAATCGATTCTGATTTTGGTGAATTTGGTTGCAGTTGATGAAGCTTTAGCTTGTTTCACCATCCATTTCAAAAAACCCTAAATTCAAGTCAAAGATTATGTAAGCAATTTTTTTCATTTTTTGTATGGGTCTTCTTAAATATTTAGCGTTGATGATTCATATTATGTATAATTGTGTATTTCCCCCTAAATTCTGCTAAATCGTGTGTGTATTATTATTATTATTATTATTAAAAATTTTGGTTCTGATATGATCCTTCAATTATGTTGTTGTTATCAGAGAAGTAATGGGGACAGAGTTAATGAGAATTTGTGTGAAAGAAGAAAGTGATGATATGCCATCTGTTCCTCCTGGCTTTGAATCCTATGCAACTTTTACTCTAAAAAGAGTAGTATCATCTGGTGGTACTGGTGGTGATAAAAACAAGAATGCTATTGAAAATGTTTCTGTAACGGAAGAATCTAAGATGGAAATTGACTCCGATGCCGCGAAAGTTGCTCGGTCTCTGCGGCGTAGACCTTGGATTAATTATGTTGGGTGTGATGATGATGATGGTGCAAAGAATGACAATGCTGTATCTCAAAATCTTGATCAAGTTCGTTCTTTGTTTTGCCTTTTTTTTTTTTGGTTATGCGTTTGTGTTTCTTTGCTTTATCTCATGCCTTGCGTGTTGTTGCAGAGTTGTGAAGTGAAGCCTCCATTACCAGAGGGTGTGACTCGGGGATCTGCAGATTGTAAAGACTCCCAAAAGGTTAGGAATCTCAGTTAATGCTTATTTCGGAAATAACTTCAACACGTATTAGATTTCTTATCTTTTTCTCGTGTCATAATTGTTTCATGACCCTACAATTTTGGTAGGTAATTGCGAGATGGCATCCAGATGAAGCTCAGAGGCCTGACCTTGAAGACGCCCCTGTATTCTACCCAACCGAAGAGGTCTTGTTCGCATACTATTCTTTGCAAACCTTCTAATGTATTTTCTATGTGGATCGATCCATTTCTGACAAAAACTGCAAATGTGTTTGTAGGAGTTTGAAGACACTCTGAATTATATTGCAAAAATAAGACCCGAGGCTGAAAATTATGGAATCTGTCGCATTGTTCCTCCTCTGTCCTGGAAACCCCCGTGCCCACTGAAAGAAAATAAAGTATGGGAGGGTTCTGAATTTACAACACGTGTCCAAAGAGTCGATAAACTTCAGAATCGAAGTTCAATGAAGAAGATTTCTAAGGTTCCTAATCAAATGAGAAAGAAGAAAAGGAAGTGCATGAAAATGGGAAGCGATTCTGTCTCTAATAGCAAGAGCGATCCCTGTTCTGCAAGCACCGGAATGAGTGAACTTGAGACCTTTGGATTTGAACCTGGTCCAAGGTTCACTCTAAAAGACTTCAAAAACTATGCCGATGAGTTCAAGGCTCAGTACTTTAAAAAGAGTGAAACGTCTACAGGAAATGATTGTAAAGTTGGTAGTTCCATAGGCAGCTGCCAGCCATCAGTTGAGGATGTTGAAGGTGAATATTGGCGGATAGTAGAGAAAGCAACTGAAGATTTACAGGTGACTTTTTGTTCCTTGTTGTTTTTCCTTTTTTGGTGTTTTGTGGTCTGTTAGGGCCTCTGTATCTTCTAACTACCGGGTTGATTCTTCAATATAGGTGCTATATGGTGCCGACCTCGAAACTGGGGTATTTGGTAGCGGATTCCCCAAGATATCATCAAGTCACAGTGCTTCTTCGCCAGAAGAAAAATATGCAAAATCAGGCTGGAACTTAAATAACTTTCCGAGGCTTCCGGGATCCCTTCTTACGTACGAGGGCAGTGATATTTCTGGTGTCCTTGTGCCATGGTTGTATATTGGGATGTGTTTTTCTTCTTTCTGCTGGGTAAGATTGATCTCTGTGAGTTGCTTAATTTTATTTTGCTTGTTAAAAAGCATGCTAAGTTGGGATATCTTCCTTTTGTGGAAACTCGCAAACTTTCATTTAGAAATGGTAGGTGAAAATCAGATTTCTATGCTTTAAAATCACAATGAATTAGACTAGGATTATGTTCGATTCAGTTTCCGAAATAAGTAATGTTGAGGATACTTGGTCATCTAAAAAATCTGAGTGAAACTGAAAACATTTTCATGTCTTTTGTCTTTGTTCAATACATTCTGCATTTGGAACTCTTCCCAAATTCTTTGGTGTCATTTTCTTATACCAGTGAATGGATTTTTCATTTACTCATGTCTTATTTTGTTTTCATATTGTTCCATTACTAACATTCCTATTGCTACTGCTTTTGTTTTTGTTTCCTAAAACAGCATGTTGAAGATCACCACTTGTATTCGTTGAATTATATGCACTGGGGTGCACCAAAATTATGGTATGGTGTTGCGGGAAAGAATGCTGTCAAACTTGAGGACGCGATGAGAAAGCATTTGCCTGACCTTTTCGAAGAACAGCCTGATTTGCTTCATAAGCTAGTAAGTGTTATATATTTGATGTTCATAGCTCTGCCACTCTAAAATCACACAATGGACATCTTCTATTATACAGTTTCCTATCTTGAAAACCTCTGCAATTTGTAGATTTTTACTTGTGTTAGCAGCCTATTGATGGCTCAGTATGGTAATGTTTTTATTTGGTATCTGCAATTTGTAGTTAATACCATGTAGGAACTTCTGTAAAATCCATTTTTCGTCCTCTGTAGACTTGCACCTATTTGAGTACATTTGTTGCACGTCATTATTTGGTATGGTCGCATAAATTAAATTCTTTGGTGCTCATCCTGTAGGTTACCCAACTCTCCCCGTCAAAACTGAAAACTGCAGGAGTACCTGTGCACCGCTGTGTCCAGCATGCGGGAGAGTTTGTCTTGACTTTTCCTCGGGCATATCATGCCGGGTTTAATTCTGGTTTCAACTGTGCTGAAGCTGTGAATGTAGCACCAGTTGACTGGTTGCCTCATGGGCAGATTGCGATAGAATTATACTGTCAACAAGGTAGAAAAACGTCCATCTCACATGATAAATTGTTGCTTGGGGCAGCAAGAGAAGTAGTGAAAGCCGACTGGGAGCTGAACTTACTGAAGAAAAATACTCCAGATAACTTAAGATGGAAAGCATTCAGTGGAAAGGATGGAATTTTAGCAAAAACACTCAAGGTATAGATATTCTCTCTCTTGATTCTTGAAGTTTAGATGCCTAAAGTGTTGATGATTTAATAATCGTGTGAAGTCATTGTTAATTTTAAGAGGTATCTTTTTGAATTGGTACCATGAGATTGTAACTGATTTGGAACACAAATTTCTTATAAATTGACGGGTCTTGCATATTACATGAATCTAAAGCTAACTAATAAGGGAAGAACGGAAGATTAGTGCCTCTAACTTGTAAAATGAAATGATTAGTTCAAGAGTTATTCGCCTTCTACCTTGGTGTTAAGAGGATCTCAATATGGTGATTAATTGAGTTTTGTCGTGTTTTTGTATAGGCACGTGTTGACATGGAACGTACAAGGAGAGAATTTCTTTGCAACTCTTCGCTCGCATTGAAAATGCACAGTAATTTTGATGCTACCAACGAAAGAGAATGTTGCATATGCTTCTTTGATTTGCATCTGTCCGCTGCTGGTTGCCGTTGTTCCCCGGAGAAGTATTCATGTTTGACTCATGTGAAGCAGTTGTGCTCGTGTCCATGGGTCACTAAATATTTTCTATTTCGCTATGATATCGATGAACTTAATGTTCTCGTTGAGGCAGTGGAAGGAAAATTGAGTTCTGTATATAGGTGGGCGCGTCAAGATTTAGGATTGGCATTAAGTGCACATGTCTCAGGAAGCAAGAGGGAGATGGATGATGAAGAAAAAGTGCACAAAGACCTGAGCCCACAAGCAGCTGCATATTCAGGGCAAGATTTGCAGCTGAAAGTAACATCGATAGAAGATCTTAGTAAAGGGTTAGAAACGACGAGTAAATTATCGAATGTTGAGATACTTCTGAAAGACGAGGCGCTATTAACAGCAAATCACTGTATGAAGCCTGTCAAAGTAGAAACTGTTTATGATTCTTCTGATCCAAAAGTTTCAGTTGGCCAACCATCTGAAGGAGTCTTGCTCTCTGCTAAGTCTGCAAGTGGTAAAAAGAAGTCAAAGAGTCTATCCAATGATGTTTTACTTCTCAGTGATGATGAGAATGACAGACCTAGGAAACGAGGTTATGTGAAAAGAGATGCAGCCTCTTCTGGCAAGCATTTGGAACTACGAGAGCGATCAACTGTTTTAGCATTAGAAGCTTCTCAAAAAATTCCCGCTCCAATTCGCGAAAAGAAAGGAAATAAAGGAAATACTTTGCCTGATACACGAAACACTATATCAGTGCCTAGTAATGACCAAAGAGTGAGAGGGGGTGTACTGAATTCTGCTTCGCACGCGGAAGTTAATGCCGAGGCTGATGGGCTTGCTCAGGATCTATCTGATAGGATGGGTGCTAACAACTACAGTGGTGGAAAATCTACTGTCGTTAAATCTAAAACCTCTGGAGGTTTGGCTGTATTGGATGTGGTTGATGGGGCAAGAAGTAATTCAGGAACACCATCTTGTTCGCAGAATAATAGTCCAGATAGGTTCATCCGCCAAAAGGGTCCCCGTATAGCAAAGGTAGTGAGGAGAATCAATTGCAATGTAGAGCCTTTACTTTATGGATGTGTGCTGTCTGGAAAATCATGGTGCAACAGCCGAGCAATTTTTCCTAAAGGTGACGGTCAAGTATTTTTGCACCTTCAGGACAAAAACAGAGATATTGGCAATGTGCTTAATATCTTTTCGTATTTGGTGCAGGATTTCGTAGCCGGGTTAGGTACATAAACATTTTGGATCCAACAAACATGTGCTTCTACATTTCCGAAATTCTGGATGCTGGACGAAACAGTCCCATGTTCATAGTAAGTTGATTTATTTCTTGTTTATACTGAGTTGGTAGATAGAGGCTGATATGTCGAGCGTTTCATTTTAAATTATAACCATGTGTAAATTTCCGTAACATGAATGTGAACCTGCAATTTGTTCCATTCTTTTGAATATCGTTTACCTATGTCATGCCGACGTAAGTTGAAAAGTTATCAACCAAAACTGGAGTTTACCAATTAACAAACCCTTAAAATCGTGTGTCTGTGAAAGATGGTGGCATTGCCTTGATTAATATGATCATTTTGAAATCAGAGCCCATCAACAAGTATGTTATGCTCTTCTTGTCAGGTTTATTTGGAGAGTAATCCCAGTGAGGTGTTTGTTCACTTGTCGCCTACAAGATGCTGGGAGATGGTAAGAGATAGAGTAAATCAAGAGATAAGTAAGCAGCACAAAGCCGGAAGATCAGATCTTCCTCCGTTGCAGCCCTCTGGTAGTCCCGACGGTTTTGAAATGTTTGGATATACGTCACCGGCAATTGTACAGGTAAAATCTTTACAAGGCTTGAGTTTGTCTTAGATTTATATGCTTGTTGTGATTGCATTGAAACTTATATATCCGGTTTCTCATTATATATTCCAAAGCCAATATTGAAACCTACGTAGAAAGAGTTGCTCTATAGTATTGTTGATTCAAGTTGACGGATGGATACACTTATGTGATAAACAGGCTATCGAAGCATTAGACGTGAATCGAGTTTGCACAGAGTATTGGGATTCAAGGCCTTATTCGCGGCCGCAAGTTCAGTTCCCTGCAAACCATCTTCTCAGAGAAGGCAGCACAAGTGCCCGTTCATCGAATGTGAGAAATCTCCAGAACACCAATGGACACTGTGCATTGCCTGCTGGAACAAACTCTACCCTCAAAATTATGCTTAAGAAAGCTAACATGGAGGAACTAAGCTCACTTCAACAGGTTTTAAGTGACTCTAACTCAAATTTGGTGGCCGAACTTGTGAAGGAAGAGATCCTGAGTCGCCGCTGATTTGATTCGAAGCAGATTGATTTGGTGTGTACATACAGAGTTGATGAGGCTTCCTGCACATTCTTTTTGGATACCCCCCTTACAGAGGAAGGATACAATCATATAACTAAAGTCCTAGTTTCTTCTTCAGACTCAACAAAAGAAAAAAAGAAAAAAGTAAAGGAAGAGGATTGTAGGGTTCTTGAAACCATGAAATTTAGTTTTGGTTACTAGTTAGACTAAAAGGATCGTTTGTAGCTAGCTTGGACTCCATATTTTACTAGTATGTGATACATGTTTCGCTGGTTTTGATAGTCCAAAGGACATGGATCTTAAGGATAGTTACCCAATATACCCATTTTCTAAACTCTTTAGCTGTTTGTTGTTATGAGAAATGAAAATTACTAACACTTTGTAGTTTCACCGCCTCGAAACATTTTAATGATCTATGTATAAGATGTAATATTTTTTTAAGAACAAATAATAATTGAAATGAGTAGTGAGGGTGGCCATTTCACTGATATCCTTACAATTGAAATTTAAATTTAAATTTACTTTTGGAAACCATATTTAATGGGGGAAATCTTGAATACTTGATGACACTCGACATAAAAGAAGAAAACGAAGCATTCCAGATTAGAATCCGTTTGGTTGTTCTTGTATAGTCTGCACTGCTTGCTGTCAAATAAAACATAAAATTGTTTAGTTTTTATTTTTGTATTGACATACATTTTGTTAGTTGATGTATCACTGTTGAAATTGTGTAGTGAAGAAATATGAATAATCTTACTTGGAAGCAAGACAGTGTGTAATGCACATCACTTGTTGTTATCTGGTGGTGTATAACCATTCTGATCCTGAAACCACATCCCAACATAAATTAGTTTAGTCTTAGTTCTTTTTACATGTTATCGATTAGAGCCTATTGTTGTGACACATACCGGGATGAGCTTTGCGGGATGACAAGAACGCCGTGCTCGTCTAGACTCTTGCGCAGTTTCTCAGTGGTAAGTCTTGATCCATCCTCCAAATCCATGAAAACCTGAATCAAAAGCATAAATGATTAGCTAAATAACATAGCAATTTTTTGTGGTTGATAGCAAATTGTAGTTTGTGACAATACGCACCATGTTGGTCTCCACGGCTTCAACATTCACTCTTATCCCTTTAATTTGATTCAACCCCTCTGCAAATACTTATGTGATGAATTTTTACAATTATAGCGATTAATACAAATGAGAAGTTTGTGCATACCAGCTAACAACTTTGCCTTCTTGTGGTCAGATTGTAGCTTTGGAAGGTTTTCTTGGAGTGCAACTAAGGCGGCTGCGCACAGAATGCCTATTTGTCTCATTCCTCCACCCAATGTTTTCCTTAACGTTTTTGCCTTGTCTATGAAACTCTGTGAACCAACGATTACAGATCCTACCGGAGCCCCGAGACCTTTGGAGAGACACACCTGATATAGAGAGTGTATATTAGTCAACAATTATCCTTTTAATCAAAAAAAATCAAATGCTAAGAAAAGAGATAGAATATGGTACCGAAATAGAGTCAGCAGGCTTTACAAGCTTATGTACTGGAACTCCAAGTGCCTACAATTTTTTTTATAACATATATTCTGTCACATTCCAAACTCAATAATACAAAAGTAGTTAGGAAGAATAGATGATTGATATATTACAATGGAAGCGTTGAAAAGGCGAGCTCCGTCAATATGGAGCTTTACACCATGTCTCTTTGCAATCTCTCCAACTTTCTCTGTGTATTCCACACTCAAACATCTCCCACCAGAGCTGCATCAAATCCTCATTAATAACACTCCCTACACCGTATTGAGAAAGGATGATTTACGCGCTTGACACTTACTTGGCTTGTGAATTCTCCAAGCAAATCAACCTTGTTGATGGATAAAACGTACTTCCTTTAGGATCTCTAATAGCTGCTTCAATAGCCTTCAAGTCCATAGTCCCATCTTCTTCATTCTTGACCGTCCTAGGATGCACACCTCCAATCGTCGAAATCCCACCATTCTCATAAACATGAATGTGACAATTGTCACCAAGAATCACTTCACTGCCTCTAACATCACAGTGAACCATCACACTTATCAGATTCCCCATTGTCCCGGATGGGACAAACAGAGCAGCCTCTTTCCCCATCATTTTAGCCATCTCCTCTTCAAGACGTCTAGCCGTCGGGTCATAGCCAAGAATGTCATCGTCCACCTCAGCACCACACATTGCTTCTCTCATTGCATCCGTTGGTTTTGTCACGGTGTCTGATCGTAGGTCCACATTTTTCATCACCATCTTTAGTCCAAATCTACCTATATAACACATTGTTTTTAAATAGCTATTAAGAAATTCTGGAACTAGACCCGTATATCTATCATAATAACTTTTATCCACGCACAAAAAAATCACACCTCCAATTTTTTTACAATGTATCTTAAAAATATGTTTTAAGAGTTTGACATTAGAAGAAGAAATATTTTTCAACATTTCGTCTTCAAATTGAACCGGTCATGGGGACAGGACCATAACTCTCCTACTAAATGGCTAACGTCCGTACGAATCTCACAAATTTACTGTTTTAAAAAATAGTATGAAATACTATGGAGATTATTAAAATATCGTCTTCACTAACATGATTATTACGAGGAAAGAATCAAAGAATATCTTCAGATTCTGTACCCCAAGTATGAAGTACTATAAAATATATATAAAGGAATGTAAGAAATCTAAAATATAAAAATAAAAGAACTAGCCTTCTACTTGTAGTAATCAGGTTAATAAAGATTGTGTTGAGACACGAAACATGTGCTCATGTATTACTGAGATTGGATCATTGAGCAACAAGATTATTTTAAATAACGAGGCCCTAAAAAATAATCCAAAGTATAAAAAATATGTTTAATTCAATTAAAAATTAGAAGCTTTGAAGAAACTTGTGAAAAGACACGATAAACAATGTAAATAAAACTAGATTGAGTGAGTGAGAGTACCTGTGTTGTGTAGCTAAGAGAAGAGTTTGAGATTTGTGTGTTGCTCTGAGATAGCAGAGGAAGAAGAAATAAATAACACAAAAAGAGAAGGATACATACAATACAACATGCACAGAGAGAATATGTTACATCATAAGAGGAAATTGGAGTGGGTGTGAGAGATTCAAATATCTTTGTCAATGAATATCTATAAGAATCTGAAAACAGAACGTTTCGTCTCTAATCTAAAGATTCTTTCTTTAACCAGATTTATTTTTTATTTTACACTGAAAAAAGGATAAATGCAAAAAAAAAAACTGGTAAAAGTACCTATTAACTAGGTTAAAAACGGTGCCACGTTGATAAATTACGTGGATTTTTATGGTAGCATACGAAAAGGCCAAAAGCAAAGTTAACATATGTCAATCAGGAGAGCCATAGGAGTTAGGAACCGTTGGCACTGAATTTCGGACAGAAACTAAATATTGCAAACGACAAAAATATTGTGTGTTTGGTTTTATTACAGAAAATAAGAAAACAAAAGAAAGTAATGGTCAGGTTCATGAGAAAAGGATGAAGCTGAGTTGTAATGTAGGAAGCACAAGTACGTACGTGTCCAAAGGCAGAAGAAAAGGAACTCACGAGATTGTTGTCTTCTTATTTTCCTCGGACGTATCGATAAACCAAAGCTTTTGATGTTTATGAACTTCCAATTTTAATCAAATCAGTTTGCAAGTATATATATAGGCTGTAACCAAATAATTATGACACTGCTTATACTCTATTGTTGAATATATTCAATTATATGCTTATACTCTATTGTTGAATAATAAATATCATAGCAAAAACATTTCATATATAGTTACCATAAAATGAGTAAACTATAATATACTAATTTGTGACTGTATACCATTATGATTTATGACTAAAAAAATTACACATCTACCAATTCTAGATTTTTGTCTTGCCACTTTATATGATTTGGACAATGTTATTTCTTACATGTTATTTATCATTTCCTTCTTTTTTCTTTGTTTTTTGAGTTGGCTATATTATCCATATGCTAAACTGATTAGACGACGCAGAAAGAAAGATACTTGTATTATATATAGTCTACGAATCTTGTTACCATTAGTTCTAGAGAAATAACCAAAGTTGTAAACTATTTATTTCCAAAATCAAGAAGAAAGATTATGGAAAAAAATGAGAGACCAAAGAGAGAAGGAAACGTACGAGTTTAGAAGTAAGTAATAAAGGCGTGTTAACGTTGTGAAGAATTTGAAGACGGAACTCAGAGATATTTAAAGCTCTTTCACCAACTCTTTACTTTTTTTTCAAAGTGTCTTGGTAATAATATTTGTACGTATATTTTCTCTCTATTTATAGTGAAAGATTTGATGATATAAGATAGAGTCAGAGTCAGCTCCAACGTGTCACTTCTACTCATGTATCGTGGCGTCTCTGTCTTTTTCCTATTTTCCAGCCCTGCATCGTTTTTTTTTACTTAGCTCTTTTCTATAAATAAATTTTAAAAAACTATAATTATACAAAACAATCGTATACGCGTGACACCAAATTATTAGTTTTTTTTCTTCTCCATATGATTGTTGATATACAATAATTTTGAAAGCATATACATAGGTTTATATATTTGTAATTAATGGCACGATAGATTTGAGCCACTGATGAGTAAGTGGAAACTGAACTTTTGATGACGATCGAATTCAGTCTAGCCACCTGATGACTAGGCCACTTATGACTTATCTAATCTAATCGAACAAATCCCCAAGTCGTATAGTGTTTTATAAATTATATGCAACGATACTTTTCAGCTATTAATTTTGATCATTTCTCTTATGTATTACTACAATTTTATATTATCAAGTAGCGTTGTGCATGATTCGATACTGGAAAGAATATGGTCACAAATATTTTGGACCATTCAACTAGTTATTATGGCATTAGTATAGAGGGAAATTCAACTTATTCATCAAAAAGCATTTGAGTAAACTCAAATTTTTAGAGCGATGATCACTTCAATTTCTTGACCAACTTTTGTTTCTGCCTTTGTGTTATTTTCCAGTAGCAAATTATTTATTTATTGCATGTGATTACTGATTTGCATTAAATTCCACCATATGGTTTTCTTTTGCTCTTCGTCCATCACTAAATTATCAAAACTCTAATAATGACAATAGATCAATAACTTAAATCATTTTAACATGATTTTTTAGTCGTCTTTAGTCCATTACTTTATCAGGATACCCTAACTAATGACATTCTTTACCAAATTTTTAGCTATTTAGAATCATAATAATGTTTTTTTCTTTGAACACATGCTTTGTATTTGAAATAACAATAATAGGAGCTAGCTATTATATGTGCAAACTGATGTATGCTATTTAAATTATATATATACAATAATACAAGTTGACGAGGGTCAAAGAATTGCACTTTCGCCAACAAATAATTCATTCTCTTAATTTACTAACGTTTATGTAATGCATTTTAAAATCACATTATCTATTTTAAATCAATCTACATGATATTAACAATTACAATGCATGTGTTCACACGCTATTGTTTGTTTACTAGATTACAGTATCTCAGCAAATGATTTGTAATTTGAACAAACCAATATTACTTCTTTTTTTGGTCTATGAACAAATATTAGTTTATTACGTTCTTTCCGAACAAGGAAAAATAGGTGTCACTTCAAAAATTATATACTATTGATGAAACCATAAAGTAGAATAGAAAACAAAATGTTTGTGATTCATGCATTAACAATTTGATTGAACATTTTACCTCAAAACATTCTCTATTGCTAAATTAACTTGATTTTCCACAAAACATAGCAAAGGTTTTATCTCACAGCACAGCAAAAACTTCTCACAAAAACTTTTGATCGACTAACTTAAGGCTCTCTCAAATTATCTGTAATACGACGCCATCACGTAGAGCATGAAAGCGGACGAGGCCGTCACAATAAGTTCCTGCAACCAGGTATATCAACGTTAGCACTTTCACTTAAGTTCTTGTTACAATATCGAAAGCATGGATTACGGCTATCAACGTTAGCACTTCTCTGTGTCAATATCTTGGTTCAGATTTTACTGCAAAACATATCTAACTTAGGAGTACTAACACCTATAGTATCAAACAGCAAGTGCTGTTTGAGGCATCAGCCAACAACAGACCGAATGATTCGAAACCAGATTTGACCAAAATGATCTTTTGCGTGGGTCTAAGTCAAGCAAAGGGGTTTCAAGTGAAGGGAGATGGGGGTTAGGCAAGTACACTAACCTGGTTATTGTAAAGAGCCATTGGTATGGCGTTGCCCATGTACTCGATGACATTTAAGATCCCAGTGTAGGCCTGCAAAGCATGATTCAGAAAGAGTTTAACCAGAATATATAAAAAAATAGAAGAACTTTGAGATATCTAATAGCTAGATCTAAAAATCAGGAGAATCCATAAACACTGAGAGACGTATTTATTTACATACCAAAGATGCCACAAGTATAGAGCCGAAAACTAGTGAAAGAGAACGAAGAAGCCTCTTTCCCATTCTCAATCCCCGTCCACTTTCTTCGCCGTCCTCCTGCAGCCAGTGTCAACACTAATGCTCATCAGGTGTATCAACATTTAAAACATAAGGCTTCAGATATTTCTAGAACTCACATTATATATTGGAGTCGAAGGTGCTTCAAAGGATTTTAATTTCTCGAAAATTCTGTAAACGAATGCAAAAGACATAAACTGCAATGGTTTGTACTCAACATTACGTTTTATGGCAATCCATGCACTCTGCAAAACAAGAGACAGAGATTCGATCATCCAAATATTTGAAGTTTCATATACTGTAAACTGCACAGATGTGTGAGAAACGAGTCACTTTTTCAGCAAGAAACCAGTCATCTAAACCAAAGCATGATGTGTTGGATTCATATAGGTACAAATGTTAAAAGACATAATTGACAATTCTAAAAAGAGCAACATGATTCTCAAACCTCATTTTTCTTAAATACTTACAAACACAACTGATATTGCTAGGTTGATCAACATATCATTTCTGGGGGACTTTGAATACCTGTAACAACATGAGTCAATATATCATGATTAGGAATGTAACACGCTTTTGGAGGATGGAAATGGCTAATTTTGAGTAGACTCAGAAAGAATCTTTACCTTGGACCCCATGGTATCATGGGCACCTTATCAGCATATTTAATGTCCTTGGAAACCTGAATCATGAGAAATTCACCCAGGATTAAGAAGGTAACTCAAGTAAGCTCTAGATGGCATATGGCGAGTAGGGAGACACGATACATACCTTAAACGAACCGAAAGTCACACCCTTTTTCCTATCCATTAACTGGGCATACATGAGCTTATCATACGCTTTCTCAAGCTATCAAAAGGTAAACAGAGAGACATGTTAACAAGAAACATAAGAAAAATCATCACTTAGAGGGCTCCAGAGAAAGAGAGAGAGGTAACTTACTAGAGCAGCAGTGGCTTCATCACCACTTCTCTGAGCATCTTTGAGCTTTCTCTCGTACTTTTGCTTGATCTTGCCAAATCCCTCAATAGGGTTAACACCAAGAACCTGAGAAGGTATTAACTCATGTCTTGAGAGATGCATAACAAAACAATGACTAACATAACAACTTCTTTCTAGCTTATCAATGACCTCATATGGGTTAAAGTCACTATCGGACTGTGGATTTCCAGCCGCAGACGAAGCAGCACATATCACAATCCTATTCTGCAACGCCCTTCTCGGAAGAAGCCTGAA
Organism: Aurinia saxatilis; assembly: GCA_900406295.1. NCBI lineage: Eukaryota > Viridiplantae > Streptophyta > Magnoliopsida > Brassicales > Brassicaceae > Aurinia > Aurinia saxatilis. Next base: position 5,532 of record OVAP01000010.1, on the reverse strand, counting down.
AAGAAAAAACTCAAAAATCTTCAATTACAATACATATACGGACTTGAGCACAACAAAAGAAACTCCCTTTAAAGATTTAAACTTTGTAGCTAATTGTAAAGATTTAAGCTTTGAAGCCACTTATAAGAAGCGCCCAGCTCAAAAACGTAATCCACTAATCGTAATTCAATAGACAAAGGTTTATGAATATGACAAGATAAGGGTTTCTGATGAAAAGCTACGCTTTATGGGTTCTGGATAATAACATACTAAGGAATACCCAAAAGCAAGAAGCAGGACAAGTATGTTTGCTTCAGTTCATAGAGCCACCGGAGAAAATTGGAAAAAGGGAAGAACCGTACCTGACAAAAGATGGCGACTTGGAAGTTCGGAGAGTGAGTTTGGAGTTGTTGGTATGACAAATTTGAGGATGAGGGTAACGAAACGCGTTGGATATTGCGAAAGCCATTGTAGGGGAGAAATGGCAGAGCGAATAGGGCACTTGAGCAAATGAGGAGAAGCTCAAGGAATTTAGATAATTTGTTAGATATGTTGAAACCTCGAACCAAACAAACATCAAGTTCGCGTGGCCTAATGGATAAGGCGCTCGCCTCCGGAGCGGGAGATTGTGGGTTCGAGTCCCATCGTAAACGTCATTTGGTCCCTGGGCTTCTCTAATCTAGTATCATGTTTAACTGTTTTCGGCCCCGATATTATTATGTTTTAATTAGGCTCGGGCCCAAGAATTCAATATCATTAAGTCATGTTTTAATTGGGCTAAGGCCCACGAATTTAACTATAATTAAAACATCCCACTCTCTCTCTCTCTCAGTGAAGTCTTTTACAATGTCAAATGGTACAGAAGGGAAAAGCCTATTTGGGTTTCTTTAAAAGAAAAAACCATAGATCAAGATCAAAAGACGTTTCAAGAGGAGACAGGACATTATCAAGTGAGCGAATCAGATCACAACAACCTTACCTTACACTACGTACTCACTAGTTAGTGCTCACTAAAGTCTATCTTTTAGTAATTCATGAAATTTTATGGTAAACAATTGAGATTGGTGGAAAATATAACAGTGGAGATGATGTTTTATACTATAGTTTTCACTTCCTTTTTCACTAGTTGATTACTTTATCTAGCTGATGCTTCATATACTCATCACTCGAGAGTCCCACAAGTACCCACATTACAAAAACACGCTCATGAACATGAAGCAAATCCAAACTTGATTTAGAAAACAATACACACAAAAAAATAAAATATTTAAAAAATTCCAAAAAACCTATAAGGTAATTATATCCTATAATCCTAATCCAAACTGACAAAGGATAACATAAGAGATTTTATACCATTCTAATTAAAATAAAAGAAATAAAAACGGAGGAAAGAAACCGAATCTAAAGGGAAAAATAGGAAAACACATGTAAGCATCAAAACGAATATTCTCTCCGTCTATAAAAATAAAAGATACAGCCGACTCCATCTCTCTTCTTTAAGACACAACACAACACACAAACTCATTACACAAAGATAATGACTTGCAGCCAAACACTCTCAAACAACAAGAAGTACCAGATCTGCGAAGAAATCGGTCGTGGAAGATTCGGCACGGTGACACGTGTCTACTCACCATCGACCGGCGAGTTCTTCGCCTGCAAAACCATCGAAAAAGCCTCACTCACCGACGCACTCGACAGATCCTGCATCGACAACGAACCAAAACTCATGGCTCTTTTGTCTTACCACCCAAACATCATCCAAATCCACGATCTACTCGATACAGACTCCTCTCTCTCCATCTACATGGAGCTCGTTGATCCATCCGTCTCGATCTACGACCGTCTCATCGATTCCGGAACATTCACCGAGTCCCAAACGGCGTCCTTGTCTAAACAGATTCTTGAAGGTCTCTCGCATTGTCACCGATACGGCGTCGTACACAGAGATATTAAACCGGAGAATGTTTTGATTGATCTCAGGAATAACAACGATACGGTTATTAAGATATGTGATTTCGGTTCGGGGGTTTGGTTACGTGAGGGAGAGAGTACGGTGGGTGTGGTGGGGACTCCTTATTATGTAGCTCCTGAGGTTCTGATGGGTTATGAGTATGGTGAGAAAGTTGATCTTTGGAGCGTTGGTGTTGTGATTTACACTATGTTAGCTGGTACGCCGCCGTTTTATGGGGATTCGGCGGAGGAGATTTTCGAGGCCGTTTTGAGAGGGAATCTTAGGTTTCCTGTTAAGGCTTTTAGAGGTGTTTCGAGTCTGGCTAAAGATTTCTTGAGGAAGTTGATTTGTAAAGATGTTTCTAGAAGATTCTCTGCTCAACAAGCTTTAAGTAAGTTTTGTTTTGGTTTTTGTGTTCTGGTCCGAATTCGTTTTTGTTCATGTTTTTTTACAAGTTGGTTAATTTGTTAATTTTTTTTGCAGGGCACCCATGGATTCAGAGAGCAGGAGAAACAGAGGAGAGATTCATGTGAAGGAAGGAAGAAGGAATCATGGAGATATATGAGACGATTGTGACATAAATAAAAAGAGAAAGAATAAATAAAGGAGTACTAGTCCTTTTGCTTTGGGTCGTTTTTTTTTTCTTTGAGCAAGTGGGGAGTGGTGACTGTGTCCTTTTCGGTATGTAAATTTTGGAACTTTGGAGATTCCGCCAACTACCTTAAGGAGAGAAGACTCTGGAAAATAGCATAAAAAAAAGGAGCTGAATAATTCTTACTTTGGCGATGAGTTTTTTTAAAAAATTTCCTTCTGTTATTTCTGTTTGTGAATTTTGGTTTGCTTTGATGATAACAATCTTTTTCCGCCTTTTACGGGTTTTTTTTTCCTTCTGGGTGAGTAAAACGGATGAGAGAAAGCAAAGTTGTACTCTTTTTTTCTGGTTATCAATAAAATATGTCTTCTTTTTTGTAAAATATATATATATGTTATGTTCTCTACCTTTTCTATTTTCTTTTTGCATATCTCAAATTTAAATTGAAAAAATCGTCCTCAGGACTTGGAGAAAATCCCGGATGGATACTGAAAAGTAGTTGTTAAAATTCTTTGAAATACTGTAATTTAAATCCCGGATCTGGAGATAATTTCTCTAGTCGTGTAACAATATATCTACAAGTCATGATTAAAATGTACATGCACCTATGATTTTTTTAATAAATCATGTAATTATGTAACTAATTGAGTTTGTGCACCCATTAAAATACTAATTTGTGCACCCATTGATTTTTATTGTTCCATTAATTCATTCAAATTAACTTAAACAAGACTAAAAAAGAACAAACACCAACTTAAATTCTAAAGCTCATTTTATGTTTTTAAAAGTTTTTAACCCAATATTATTTAACTTATAAATTTTATCGTCGGTTAATATACATTTTTTTTTTGTAAAAGATTGTTTTAAAATTTGGTAGATTGTTGTTTATCATTTTAGTGCGACATTATATTTTTGAAAAAAAAATTGAACATCAATACTTTTGAAACATTTATTAAATATTTTTTTAGTTAATATTTGTGTCCCCAGTACAAAAATTTTCTGGATCCGCCCCGGTACAGAACACATTTACTTTGTTATCACTTCAAGAGATACTATATGGGATTTTTTTTTTTTGTCTCTCAATTGTGTTTTAATTAAAACTTATAGCCTTTACATATTAGTTTGGTTCTAGATTTCTCTTAAAAAAATATATTTGAAAATTTAAAGAGTTTTGAGACTTTCTAGTGGCAATACAAAAAACTACATAAAATAAAATACGACCAACTATATTTTACAGCAACTATTGTATCTATTTAAAAAAAAAACAAAAATTTCTTGTCACCTAATATTTACGATTTTTTTTTTTTTTTACATAAGAGAGTGCCCAGTATATTAGTAAGACTCCACTTAAGTTAGTGCGCATCTCTGTTGTATAAAAGGAAAAGAAAAAGAGAGATCAACTTTAACACTCAACTTCTTCTTTTGCTGTACAAAAAAGATGTACGGTGGCCTAATTTCAAACGTACAACATTTTGTACATTTTCCCAAAATTAATTAGAATTTCAAAGAAAATTCCAAGCTTTCCACCTTCTCCGCAACTTTATTCTTTGCCTGGCCGAAATTTACATTCGAATCTTTGAAAACAATTAAAACCCATGAGTTAAACATGAATATCTTCTGTTTGATATGAGCATATCTCTGAGTATATTCCTTCATGAATTAACACAATATGAAAAATTCCAATCTTCATAAGATATTCTCACGCAAGCATATGCTCTGGATCAAACCTCTAGTTATTCCTTTCGTGAAGGGGACTCTAAGTTTTTAACGTGACTCATGAATCTTCTAGTTAGTGGCAAGATACTTCATATTTGATTTATACAATTTAATTATTAATTGTTTATTTAGTCCACATAGAAAAGTTTAGAGTTTTTGTTCGTCCATTCATGAAATAAATGTGAACGCATAACTCCTTTTCCCATAAGATAACAATGCATGAAGGGAACCTTCTTACAATATGTAAAGAAGAAAACAAATCAAATTTAATTAATACTATTTGTTTTCTTACAAATTTCGTGATACCTCACATCAAATCCACGCGTATTAGCATGCATCATCGGTCTTGAACAATTTATAAAACATCAACTCCGACATATCTTAAATAAACAATTAAAGCTTCTTCATAGCGACTGTGGAATTATAAATTGCATAAAAACATTGTTAAGTGACCGCGTGTTGCATGGAAGATACTTCAACTTCGTTTAACAATTTAAACATTGTTTTAATTAGGTCCCTTTTAATTAACCTAGCAATTTCTTTGTGACTTTGTCAGTGTTTGGGTCGTAAATTTTATTTTTTGCTGACATCCGCTTGGTTCGTTCATTCATGAAATTAATATGAACGCATAAAATTTCTTCTGTTATAAGATAATTAATCCATGAAGGAAACCTATAATATTTAAAGAGAAGAAAAATAATAATTAACCATAATTTGGCACTCCTTAAGGAACTATATATTTTTTGTTTGGTTGTGTGTGTTGCATATGGCGTGATACCTCACTCACATCACATGCATGCGTATTAGCATACATCATAATACGAATAAATTACTAACTAACCTAATATATCAGCTTTAGTTAAATAAAGCCTGTTCATAGCGACTGTGACATTGTAATTTGCATGTCGAGTAATTAAGTAACCCGCGTGGCATAGTCTCAGCCAGTATTCATAATTAAACCAGAATTTTTTTTAATGGTTGATGTGATTTCAAAACAAATGAACTTTACAGACGATGTTCTAGATGCTTTTGATACAAAAGGAAATTGAATATTGATTTTTTTTAAAAAAGTGAGTGAGACTGCTTGTTGTTTCGGCTATTCGAAATGCCCATTTAATCTCGTTTTGTGTTTTTGGGAGATTTTGATTTCGTTGGTTTTGTTTCCATTGAATAAAATTCCTCCGGTATATGTAGTAACATCTCAATTTTCGATGTTAAACATTCTGTATCATATTACATGTATATATATATATATATATATATATATATATATATATACAAGAGATTTATA